>JANHGN010018176.1:0-10010 GCA_024605025.1 Megaceryle maxima
ATTCTACCTCAGAAGCCTGCATTTCTAGTGATTTGGACTTCCACATCCATATGTCTTACTTTCTTTTGAAGAATTTCAAACTAGATCCAAAGAGAGGGACACTATGGCACACCTCATTTTGACAGGTTGTTTTTGTTTTGTTTGTTTCTTGGTTTTTGTTTTGTTTTGTTTGGGGTTTTTTTGTTTATTTCTTTGTTTTGTTTTGTTTCATTGCTAATCCACGTGGAACTACTTATCTTAATAAAAAAAACACAAGAGTAATTTTTCCTATAACATGCAACAAACAGTCAAAATTCTCTGTCACAAAATGCATGCAGAGTCATGCAGAAAGACATTAGCACAAGAAATAATGAAAGGCAATTCCGAATGGTGTTAGGTTAAGTAGCCTTATTTGTTAACTGTAGGCATGGATTATAGCCAAACACAGAACCATATTCATTTAAGCACACCGTGTCTTTTTCTATGTAAGCCAGTTCTGTTACAGTTCCTTTATCTTCCTGATGGTCTAAGGTATATTGCTGAAATACTTATAGGCAGTTCAAAATACTGAATAGCTTGTTGGGTAGGGTAAAATACCTGCGATGTTAAAGATCTGACTGATATGAAATAGTGACTAATTGTTGTTTCTGCTACATCAATTACCATTTTGTAGAGTATGTCTCTCTCGCTTCCTCTGATCAGAAATTCAACCTGGACCTGATAACTAAATGCTAACTAAAGATGTTCCAGACAAGTTTCTTGAAAAGCTTCTTCCCCTCCCCACTTTCACTCTCCGCCCTCTAACCACCCCCAACCCCCACCCCCCACCTTCATTAGAGTAACATTTTGTAAGAGACCAAAGAAGTCAGCTATTACAGTAAGTGTGATGGGAATTCATGTGAGTAGAAAGTAATGTAGAAAGTTTATGGTGAAAGGTTCTCCAAAGATTTATTTCCCTGAGCAAGTCTGATTTGCAGAATTCATTCCCACATGTTGAAAACTGTTAAGAAGACCATGTTGAAAGAACATAATGTTTGGGGACAGTAGAGCAGGACAGTAGTAATAAGGCTATTTTCTATCTGCCATGCAGGAGATACTGAACTATATAAAGGTGAAGAAATTAGTAAACATCTTTCACTAGTAATGTTTATATTGTTAATTTAAACTTACTTAGAAAAACTTAAGAACTTTTCAGTTGCTTTATCATTGTCCTCAATCTCTGTATGAAGCTTACAAACCTTAAAAACAAATACTTTGTTAGACATATTAAGAAGAAAAAAGTATTTGAAAGTTTTGATAGTTTTTTGCAAGAGCACACAATCTATCCCTAGATATGCCTTTCAACAAAACAGAATGCAAATAAAACAATTTTCTTTTAATTTTTTTCTTTTTCTTCTTTTTCCTTTTTTTCTTTTTTTCTTTTTTTTTTTGTTTTTGTTTTTGTTTTTGTTTTTTAGTTAGGAAAATATTTTTGTGTCTGATTCTTTTTCCTTTCATATCTTTCAGAAGTTCACAAATCTGTCACATTAGTTTGTGGCTAGGTTTCCAATTGTGATTCAAAAAAATTTTAAATGAAAGTAAACTTTATATTCAAAATTGAAGCAGTTTTGAATCTACATATTATGTGTAAATTCTATTTATATACAGCTCTTACTAAGAAATCAGGGCTAGATTTACCTCCTATTAAATGATGTGGGGATTATATCAGTGAAGGTAATAAGCTTTAGGCCAGATTGCTTACTAATTACTGCAGGTAACCCTTAGACTGTGTACTAGAAGATATTTAATGCACTTCAAGAGCTTGAAGTGCTAGTGACTATATTAGCACTCCCCTATCTGTTCCACTATTTCTTATTCACCATATTCTTAGATTTGACAATGGAGCCTAGGTATTTTTAACTACCCAAATAGCGCTAATGTAAAATTTCAGTGATCTTTTAGACATTTAATCCCGTTAATCTGAACATTAGTTTTTCTTGTTTAGGACATCCTTCAGTATATAATGAACTTGCATGCAAATTCTACATGGAGTTACAGAGACAGTTATTTGCTGAGTCTTGTCTCCTTTAGTATATTAAACATATACTTCATACAAGTGTATGTTAACATTCGGCTTGTATCCTAGCAGATGAAAAGTCAGGTTCTTGAAAGGGGAAATGAAGAGCTGGATACAAGTAAATGATTTTATATTTGTGTTCCCATGGTGAGCTGTAAACTATTTGTTTTATCTTAACACAGAGAGTGTATTAAAAACAGATTGGTCATTTGCTTGCCAGTTTGTCCTGAACCAGAAAAATCTATTTTCATTTCTTAGGCTGATGATACTGAACAGTTATTGTTGCTGAAAGCTGGCAACTATAAAATATTATATGTTTAAAACAATTATATTTGAGGAAAATACTACCACTTGAACATGTTCCAATAACAGTTCCTTGACAGAGTTGCCCAAGAATCAATGAAATGCCTAATTCAAGTGGGCTTTTTGGTCACAAAAAAGTTACTGTTAAGCCTAACTTTGAAGTTCGTATGTTTCTCCACTTAGTTAACGTAATTTTGTACCACATATTTTCCTAGATAACTGTGTATGGGCCTGATGTTTCAGATTTTCTGGAAAAAATGAATTCTCTATTCTACAATAATTTTAATTAAATATATGTGCGTATATATATATATATATGCACACATGCCAGCTGAGAGGGATTTTTCCTTTTGCATTGTTGTTTCCTGGGAATTAATTCAAGTTTGCAAACAAAATGTTAGGCAAAAAAACAGAAGTCTGTTCTAATGGCTGGGGTAATCACATGGGAAGAGATTCCACTACCTGTTTCCAGATCTGCATAGACATTTTATAGAATAAAGTCATTGGATATGAACACAAAGGAGGAAGGATTTAAGCTTGTTTTCTGAATATCAAAAACTTTGATGATAGTCTGAGTTTTTTTTCTAAGGTTAGTGAAGAAAGGACCTTCATGAAAAATTAATTTAGTCCAAAGTTTGGTAACTTGTTTGGAGGGATATGTCTCATTTCACTGAGTACAGAGGAAGCCAGGATTAATAGATCAAGGCAGATCTATAATGCTGGTTAGTTAATGTGAGTAAGAGAAGTATTACCCATCATGTGTACTTTACTCTGAATTGGAACCCAAAGCTTGATACACCCACCTCTTTCAGTTGCCTACTTAAGCATTGTCAGGGTTGGATATTTGAGTTGGAAATCTTAAAAGCTTTTTCTAGGTCATGCGCTTTTCTGATGTTCTTCTGCTAGGCTGAAGAATTAGATTTCATGTCTATACATTTTACAGTTACAAAGCCTAAACGGGGCTTATGTTGAAGAATTGATTTTGTCTTAAAACTTAGAGGAATACTGAGCTCATTTCTTCAAATATTACTTTATTTCTTTTTTAAATTTTATTTTATTTTATTTTATTTTTTTAATGTTAGTTCTCTAACTAAATAATTTAAAGGAGGCAACTGAAGACATTGTGATCTCCAGAGAGAGGAGTTTCATAAGATGTATCTTATTCCTTACTTCCTCTCTCTTGGAGGGTAAGAAAACTAGAAAAAAAAAAAAAAAGGTAAACTGAATTTGCATAAAGGAGAGGATCTCAATTCTATGATCTGTAACTGATGAAAGAATATATAACATATTTCTACATCTTTACTTGTATTCTGGGTTAGGTGATGAATCATAAAATTTTATTCTGCTGTCTTTCATAACTGTGTTGAAGATGTTCCTTCCTTACTGGAAATTCAATCAGGGTAGTGTATGTTCTCTTAACACCAAGAATAATTTTATTTGATTCTCCTGTGCTAATGCTGCTTCTTGGATTTTGCACAAACTATGCTAGATTCCTTTCTCTTATATAGAAAAAGCAGCTGAATCTTGGTTCTTTATGAATTTTTAGTCTGTCATTTTCTCTTTTCATGCTTAAAACATGCAGGCTAACATTTGTTCATTAATTCCAGGATGATTTCCATTATGAATGCAGGCATATATATTTTATTCAGTTTTAATACTGAAAATAAAAGAAAGGACAGTATAAACATTTTAGAAACACTAGCATTTAAAATACAAATATACTGTTTGACATCTGGCAAGTAGCAGAAGCAGAGATGGAAAAAAAAGAGACTATGAAGTACACTGTATTGCAAGAATCTCAAAACAATTGTTCATCTGTGGGTTTTTTGGGTTAATGAACAAACATTGACATGTCATAAATAAAGTGAGAATTACAAAGTAATTCTGTGTCAGTCTGTATTCCGTTATCTAAATTTTACACTCAGCAAAACCTGTGATGATTGTGTGTAAGTTGAGCATCTATTTCTGCATCAAGAAATCAGAAATAAATTTTATTCTTCCAAACTGACTGGGAATATGCCCAATCATACTGCTCACTGAAGTGACTGTGAAGATTTTCATTAACATATGGGGTCAATAAATTAGATTTTTCTTCCTTTTTCACTAGAAACATTGTTTAATATCTTGATTTGACATAGGGCTAGCCCTCAAAGCAGAAAGAAATAGTCATGTGACTGAACTGTAATAAATCTGGAATAAAACAATATATATGTCTTCTCAGTATTCTACTAAACAGGGAGGTTTAAGGCAAATCTCTGGGGTATTATTGAAGAAGTTAATTGAATAGATTTCAAGAACTGGATTTTAATCAGCTTAATCAAGTTCTGTTCCATCTGTATTTTAATATATTTCTGCTTTTAAAATTCTCCTACTCTAAGTCAAGAGAAATTTTAATACATATGCAAGTGTGTTTAAGTATGTGTCAGTGTACAAATATGCGCAATATCCATTAATTTCATAGTAACTGCCAAGTGCAGATGTCTTACAGCACTTTGTTCTGAATTTTAGCTTTCCATTTTTATTTGATTTTTTAGAAATATGATTTCCTTCTATTGATTTTTTTTATTTTTTTTTTCTCCAGGCTATTGTTTATCCTGATGGAAGAATTCCTTAGAACCAGGATTTGTATTTATAAGATAAATAGTGACAACTTGCTTATGCTTATATTGCCTATAGAAAGACAAAATGACTGAATTACACATAAGCAGTCCAGAATCAACTTTTCACTGCAAATTTCTTTTAAAAAGAAATATATTACCATTAAAACCATTTGGATTTGGCTGCAAAGTTAAAGGGAGAACATCAACAAATCTGAAGTGCTTTCAGCCCCAGGGGAAGAGAATTTTCTATTTCATGAAAGAAGAATGGGGAAGTTTAAAACTCAGCTCATAAAAATCACTGACTAATCATTTTTGGTTTCCCATATCCAGCAACCTCCACCTGCTCTTCCCTCACCTCTGAACTAAAATAATCCTTTCCATCTATTTTTTTTCTATTTTGGCAAGCATTTTCTTAACCTATTGTAGTTTTTTTTCTTTACACCTGCTGGAGTGCTGTTTTTCTTCAAAATTGTTTAGAACAAAAGCTGATTTCTATTGTACCTTTTTACACCCCCTTTCTGCCAAAGTTTTGCCTTACGCCTCTGCAAGATAAAAAACAATAAAATGACAGAGGCTTACTTTCATCATACTACAAGCACAGCAGTGATTAATATTACAGAGAAAATGCTTCAAAGCACAAGACTTCTTTAGAAGATACTGCAAAGCTAGATCTCTCATCTTTCAAAGGATTTCTCCCTCTCTGACTTTGAATGTGTTACTTAGGCTACTGAAATAATAATAATAAAAATATTATATTCTATTACAAATGTATATGTAGTTAGACTTTTTTGTGTCTGCTTAATTAATTGTTTTCAGAATGATTTCTTGTCTTGAAATTTGTTGTCAACAAACATGATTTAATTTTATTAATATTTCTGTTTAAGATTTATAGATTATCCTGGTAATTATAGTTTCATGTATTATTTTGTTCTCTGTGCTATTTTAAATAAACATTATATGACTATGCTGAGATAGGCAATCTTGTTTACATAAAAACTGATTAACTTCAATTTAGTGTTGAGCAGAAATTGCTGATATGCATAAAGATTGTTATAGGATCAGGACCTTTGAAGTAAATTGACTGGGCAAGCAGATATTTTTCCATTTAAGCAATTTCTACATTTTTATATTAGGTAGCTTGATTCTTCATACAAACACTTGTATATGCTCAATTATTCACATCTTCTTGTGGTTTTCATGAATGAGAAAATTATTCATAAGTGATCTGCATGATGGGATAAGGTGTACCCTGGTTAATTTTGCTGATGATACCAAAATGAGTCAGGAAGTGGATGGTTCAGAAGGGAGAACTACCCTGTAAGAAGACCTGGATAGTCTGGAAAAGTCTCTAACAATACCCTTATGAAGTTCAACAAGACAAGTATAAGATTTTGCACCTGGGAAAACAAAATACAGGAGTGTAGCACAGGCTAGGATCTACCCAGCTGGGGAGCAGCTCAGTGGTAAGGTGGTCCTGGTGGGCAATAAGTTCAATAAGATAAATAGTATGCTGCAGGGGCAGAGAAAGTCAAAAGGATGCTGGCTTATACCAACAAGGACAACATGCCACTCTAAGAGCTTGTCAGACCACATGTAGAATGCTGTGTTCAGTGTTGGTCTTTGCTATAAAAAAAGGATGTAGACAGGCCGGAGACAGTCCAGAGAATGTCCCCAAAGGTGGTCAAAGGACTGAGAATCCTGCCATATGAGGAAAGGCTGAGAGAAATGGGTTTGTTCAGCCTGGAATAAAGAAGGCATAGCAGACACTTTATCACCACTGGTATTTAAAGGGTGGCTACAAAGAAGATGGAGATTCTCTTTTAACAAGGAGTCGTGTGAAAAAGATGAGACATAATGGGTACAAGTTCCTCCTGAGGAGATTCTGATTACACACAAGAGGAAAATTTGTCACAGTAAGAACAATCAGTGATTGGAATAATCTTTCCAGAGAGGTGGTGGAGTCCCCAACATTGGATATATTTAAAATTCGGGTGGACAGGCTGCTGGACCATCTTGCCTAGACTCTGCTTTTGCCAAGAAAAGTTGGACCAGATGATCCGTGAGGTTCCTTTCAACCTAGGATTCTTTGATTCTGTGAAAAGTAAGGAGAGAAAGATAATTTGTAAATTACTTCAGGGAGGAAATTTTAGCATAAAAGCATTAGATTCAACCATTTATAAAAACAAAACTTGAATGGCTTGAAAATAAATTTATTAACAATAAAGCCAGAAAATGCTTAATATCTTTTTAAAGCATTATTTCAGAGAAATTCTGCAAATCATGTATAAACCTATAATTGAAATATTTCTGATAATAAAAACCCATATATATTATATTAAATCTTGTCAGTCACCTCTGAACAGGAGTCACAAGCCTTCATTTTAGAGAACATTCCTGTGAGTTGAATAATTCAGCTTTCAAAAAATCAAATGAGAAATGGACCTTTTAAAGAAAGATTTTTTTTAAAGAAGTCCTAAAGGACTTCTTGCTTTTTCAATTATTTGTAACTTTTTAAACATTCATACCCTTCAGTTCAGATCTGTGTCTCCAATTTATAATTAATACATATAAAACAGATAAAGAAAAAAAAAAAAAAACAAAACAACAAAAAACAGACAAAACAAATAAAGCATCCTGTGCTTTTTTTCTGTACTTCACTGAGTTCAGTGTCAATGACTCATTTTAGAGAGAGAAGTCAGTGTTCTTTAAATGTCAGGAAGTAATAGAAGTTTTCCTCTGTTAGCTCCACTTTCAACTCTATGCTAAATTATTTAAATACAGAGAGCTTCATTTGTGGTTACTCTGGATACTATTCAAAACTCCCTGAAAAGATTGTTTTTATGATATTTAAAATCTCTATTGCTTCTCACTGAATTAAACCTTTTCTATTTTATTATAGTAAGTATAACTCAAAGATCAAGCTGGAGATCGAACTGTCACTTTAAATATCCATGGATTTGACCATGCTTGTTGGTAATATCAACTAAAAGTTAAAGAAAATAAATTTTCTCAATCTAAATAGTAAGGGTTGTAAACTTTAAAGGAATTGCATATGCAAGATTCTGCTACTTCCCAAGTAAATTAATGTTCTATCCTTTTCATAGTTAATTGACATTTTTATAGTGCAGCAGGATATTTTTGCAGATTTCCTGATATCCTTTCCTATAATAAACCCATAAAAGATCACTATTAAATAAACACAACATTTTGTCATTTGGCCTCAAAGAGAAAATTTGCTTCCCTGCCTTAAATACATTTTTAGTACAACACCTGCTACAATATCCTTGCCTGTAAATGAGTATGGGATTGAAAAAAGTCAGCTACTGAGGGCAATAAACAAACTGTCCACTAGTAAATATGACAGCTGGAAGTGTGTTTTAATAAATTTAAATTAGCAAATTATAATAGATAACCTAGGAATGCAGATCAGACTGGGATCCACATGGCTGGACGGCAGCCCTGTGGAAAGGGACCTGGGGGTCTTGGTGGACAACAAGCTCAACATGAGTGAACAGTGTGCTGCAGAGGCAAAGAAAGCCAATAGGATGCTGGGTTGCATTAACAAGGTTATCACCAGCAGAGTTAAAGAAGTAATTATCCCACTCTGGTCAGATCACACCTTAAGTATTGTGTTCAGTTTTAGTCCCTACTATACAAAGAAAATGCAGACAGGCTGGAGAGGGTCCAGAGAAAGGCCATGCAGATGACCAGAGGACTGGAAGACCTGCCATATGAAGAAAGGCTGAGAAAACTGGGTTTGTTCAGCCTTGAGAAGAGAAGGGTTAGGGGAGACCTTATTACCATGTACCAGTACACAATAGGTGGCTACCAAGAAGATGGAGCCTCCCTTTTTACAAGGAGTCAAGTGGAAAAGACAAGGGGTAATGGGTACAAATTACTCCTGGGGAGATTCTGATTGGACTCCAGAAGAAAATTTTCACCATGAGAACAATTAGACATTGGAATAATCTCCCAAGGGAAGTGGTGGATTCCCCTACACCAGACTGTTTTAAGACTCAGTTTGACAGGCTGGTGGGCCATCTCTTTTAAACTATTTAAACCATATATATATAGTTTATTTATACCTTGAAAAGTTGGACTAGATGTTCTTTGATGTCCCTTCCAAACTGACATTCTATGATTCTGCGATGATGATTTTATGATAATTACTGAATTTAAGTAATTACTTAATTACATTTTACTCAGAAATGTCAAGAGGCCCACAACACAGAGGTGGCTCCAATAATACACCTTGCTGAAACCCCAAAGCACTTTCTTAAAAAATTCCTTTCCCCCTCACTACAGCATTTTCAAAGATGTGGAGTTTCTATAAATTACGTTCAACTACAATCTAGAGCGTGTTTGAGAGATAGGATGTTATGTTGGGTTTGTGTTTAGTGGCGTTTTGGTAGTGGGGGAGGGGGCAACTGGAGTGGAGCTTTAAGAAGCTTTGAGCAGCTCCCCCAGCTGCAAGACAGATCTGCCTGTGCCCAAGGCTGAGCCAATCAGCACTTCTGTGATAACATATTTAAAAAGAGAAAACCTGTTGGACAGGTTCCTTTGTTGTGGCAGCTCTTAATTTTTGGAGAGGAGTCAGATGTGGTAGAGAACCCAGGTCATTGAGGAAGGAGTAGGGGAGGCACACCAGAGCAGCCATTCCCCTTTAGCCCATGGTGAGATGGCAGGCTGAGCCCTTGCAGCCCTTAGCAATCAACAGTGGAGAAGAATCTCATCTGCAGCCCATGGAGGACCCCACACTGGATCAGGGAACTGCTCCCAAAGAAGCTTGTGATTCTAAGTGAAGCCCATGCTGGAGTGATCCACTACTGGGAGGACTGCAGTCTATGGAAGGGACCCACACTTGTTGGAGAAGTTCACAGAGAAGTCTCCCACAGGAGGGACACCATGTTTTCACAGGGGTGGACTGTGAGGAGTTTCCTCGCTGAGGAGAAAGGAGCGGCATTGTCTTGGTTTGAGTGAAAACAGAACTAATTCTGTTCAGTGATTTTATTTTTCAGTTCAGTACTTCTAACTAACAGAACTTTCTGAAGTTAGCAGACTGTTTTCACAGA
>JANHGN010018177.1:0-12502 GCA_024605025.1 Megaceryle maxima
CCCCCCCCCCCCGGGCCCAGACTCACCGGATAACGGGGCTGTAGGGGCTCCGCGACCTACGCCAACTGCTGTAGGGGCTGGGTGATACATCCCCGCCGCGTTCGTAGGAGCTGTGCCGGCTGTAGCTGGGGGAACGACGGCGGCTGTAGGGGCTGAGGGGCGAGCGGCCACCCACCGGGCTGAGTGACTTGCGGCTCCGCTGGCTCTGCGAGGAGCGATGCAGCGGGGGGCTGTCATCCCGGCTGGGGCTAGGGGACGATCGCTGCCGCCGATAGGCCTTGGGCTCAGGTTTGTCGTCTCGGTAAGCCTTCGGCGGGTCCTTGTAAGCTGATGGGGGCTCCTTGGCCGCTTTAGTCCGGCTCCGGTGCGCTTTGCTCTCCCGCTCTTTCCGGCCGCTGCCGGGCGAGGTGAGGGATCCTTTCCTGCGACCGTCGCTGCCGCCGCCGCTGCTGCTGCTCTTAAGTCCCTCCCGGTCTTGGCCCCCAGTGTGATTGTGGCGGCTGCGGGACTTGGAGGAGGACGACGAGGCCTCGGGTCCCCCGCGGCCCCCCGACGCCCCCTCCTGCTGCGCCTTTTCCTCCCCCCGCCGGCGATGTTCCCGGTGCCGCTCCTTGGAACGGCCGCTGCTGCTGCGGTGCTCCCTTCGGGACCGGCCGCTCCGCTCCGCCTCGCCTCTCTGGCGCTGGGTCCCGCCGCCACCGCCGCCCGAAGAGGAAGCCGGGCTCCCCCCACCGCTGCCCGCACCGCCGCCGGCCGCGCCGCCGCCCACCAGCCCTTCGGACTGGGAGCTCACGTCGTCGTACTCCTCCACCAGCGTGCTGAGCCCCCCGCTACCGCGCCGCTTCTCCGCCTCCTGAGTCCCACCGCCGCCGCCGCCCCCTCGGCCCCGCCGTCGTTTGTGCCGGGAGCCTGAGCGCCGCTTGCCCCGCGGCCGCTTCCGCTCCCCCCCGTCCCCGCAGCAGGAGGAGGCGCCGGTGGCCGCCAGGAAGAGCAGGGACTGCGGCGGCAGCGGCGGCTGCAGGAGCGGGGGCTGCAGGAGGGGCGGCTGCAGGAGCGGGAAGAGCAGCGGGTGAGGGGCCGGTGGCGGGGGGGGAGGCTGCGGCTGGGCCGCGAAGCGCTTCCGTCTCCGGTGATGCAGCCGCTTCTTGTCGGCCGCCGCCTCCACCGCCGAGCTGCTGCCGCCGCTCCCCCAGCCCCGGCTTCCCCCGCTCCCACCAGCCGCCGCGTCCGAGGTGCTCGGCATCGAGCTCACTCACGGCCGAGGACGAGGACGCGGCCTAGGGAATCCGCCGCCGCCGCCCTCAGGGCGCTGCCGGCGCCATGGAGACCCGGCGCCGCGCAAACACACGGGACACCCGCCGGCCGGCACCGGGGCCTCACTCGCTCCTTCTCTGCCTGGTCGGCCGCCGGGGCCCGGCCCGCCTCGCAGCCCACCCGGCCGCGCCGCCTCACATGGGGCCGCGCCGCCACATAAGGGGTCGCGCCGCCCACGTTCCAGCAGGGGTCGAGCGCCGGCCGGCGCGGCAGAGGAGCGGTGAAAGACTCCCGCGGGCCCGGAGCGGCCTCCGGCAACGCGGAAGTGTCTCTTGGCGGCGGCCTCCTCACTCCATCCCGGGCCGCGGCTGCCTCGTCCGGCGCCGGACGGCGCTGCGCGGGGAGTGGGGACGCCGGCCGCGGGGCCGCCGCCTCCTCCCTCACCCCTTCCCCGGTCGGGCGGCGGGGTCAGGCCGTGCCGGGCTGCCTCCGGGCGGGTTGTCCGGGGCGGCGCGCGGCCCTGCACTGGCCCCAAATCCGCTTACCCTGCCCGGCAGCTCCCAGGTGCCCAGTCCCGAGTCGCCGGCAGCCGGGAACACTCGCGCGGCCTCGGCCGTGCGCGCGGCTGATACACGCATACACACGCACCGGGGACACGGCCCGGCGGCGCGCGGCGCATGCGCGGGGCCGGCGACGGGGGGGGGCCACGCCCCGCCAATCGCGCGCGGGGATGCCGCCCTCGTCCGCATGCCCGGAGCCTCGAGGGCCGCCCTACTCTCGCGAGAACTTGCTCCCCCTCCCGGTCCCGTCCCGTCCCGGGCAGCTCTCGCGACATCACGGCTCTCGCGGTAACGGCGCCGCGGTCGCACCGAGCGCGGGGAGAGGGGGCGTTTCCTGGCGCGGATGGAGGCGGTCGGGTCAAAGGCGGTTTCCGGGAGACGGGTGCGGCGGCACTGAGGGCAACGGGGTGTTGATCGGGGGCTGCCCGTCCCACCGAGGCCCCTCCCGCTCCTTCCGCCCTGGGCCGGTGGGGTGGAGAGCGAAGTGGGGCGGCAGGGGGTATTTCTGCGCTGAGGGACCGCGGAGCTTTGGGGCCCTTCCCCGTGGGAGGCGGGACGAGCTAACGCATCGCTGTCGCCGCGTCTCTCCCGCAAGGGGGAACGCGGGCAGGTCTGGGATCGCGGTGTGCGGACACGGCTTTCCTTAAATTTCTAGCGCTCGAGCCATGTATATTTTATTTCTATGTACACGAACCGATTTAGCTTTTATATCTATTCATAAATACATACTCAAAACACAACAGATGCTTCACTGGAGCCACACACCTGTTGCATCCAGATCCCATGCATCAGCAGTGCAGCGGTAATTTCATTCTGCCTTACACTATGAAGTGTTTGTGTTTTTCTAGTGGCTTTAGATTAAAAATGCTGTGTTTGAATGTGGATGGATTACCTGTAGGAACTTGAGAAAGTGGCAGAAAGACACAAGCTCAAGCTTTCCATCTTGCCCCGCTTCCCACTGTTGCTGTCCCAAGAGCTTTCCACAGTTGAACTCAGCATCGAATGCCTGAAAGATTGTAAAACTACCAAGAATTGGCACTCTGGAAAACCAGTGAGCTGGTGTGGCAGATGAGATGTCAAGTTCGCAGGAAGATTTATTCATTACATGAAAAGCAAGAACAAATGTCATTTGAAACATCTTTACAAAACAAGGTTTGTATGTATTTATATACTGAAAGATACAATGCAGGTCAGCTAAGACAAAATTCAGCAGGAGAGCTACTAAAATTTCCTTTGAAGTGAATTGTATTAAAAGAGAAAGATTTATTTCATCTTCAAATGTGTATAAAGGCTTCTGCTGCGCCTGATAAGAAGCAGCTCTAAACTCTCTGGTAACTAACAAAAGCATAAATTGCTGTCCAATTAGTAATTTTCATATGAAGGACATCATTGAATAACAAAGTTTTAATTCCATTTGGTAGCAAGTCTGTTTTCTTTTATTGAAATGCAACATGAACAAATACCCACCTTGTTCCCACCCCACTTTATGCGATGCCACATGGTGACAACAGGAGGGGTATGTCCCCTTTCCGAGGGCTCGGGTGAAATCGAGGGCCAGAGCAGAACTGCAGCAAGCAGAAATTCACACTGTCTGGAGATCTGCAGGTTGAAGGATGAAGATGTTTCAAAGAGAGCCAAAGTATTTACCTGCTGGCCTGTGTAAGCACAGCAGTACCGCTAAAATGCCATTTATAAATTTCTCTCTGAAGTGAAATGGACTGAAAATTTGGTATTTACAATCTTGTAGTAAAGCAAAGCAGTGTGGCCAATACATTTGTAGTTTTCAGTCCAACTAATTCATGTATAGGCTGTCAGCTCACCAAATTTATGGCATGGTTAAGTGAAATGAGAGAACAGTTACATGTTTCATCTTCAGGCCCCTCTCTTGAGTGTTTGGAGTCTGAAAAGGAAGCAAAAAAAAACAAAAAAAAAAAAAAACAAAAAAAAACCCACTAATTCCCAGGTGAAGGACAAAATTAATTTTTCTGTTAAAGGCAGCAGTGGTTATACGCAGGGTTTAGTGATGCGTGCAAGGAGATGTAAACAGACTGCAGAGACAGGTTTCCTTCCTGCTAACAAACTGCTGCTTGCTCCTTGATACCATTTGTGATGAGCAGAGTTATTAAAGACACATTAAAAGGTGAACATGTGTTGGAATGTATTGTTTTCTCAGCGATTCAGAGACCTAATAAAATACTTGTGAGGTACTAGTTTGCTAAAGTTGCCTGAAGTCCAACTTTTTTTGTAACACTTGTCCTCTGAAAGCCTGCTTCCCTGGAAGCTGCCCTACCCACACAAAGGTGTTTCTAGGCCAGAGACATGGAACTGGGGTCACCTCTACAAGATCCTCTCTGCTTGGAGCAATTCCAACAGCTCTCATCTCTTTTCCAGACCAGAGAGAAGAAAATGCCTTTATTCAGTCTGTTTCAGGGACTTGCAGGAATACAGGGCTGGGGTGGGGGGGCAAGGTCACTGCAGCTCCTTTCGTCTGAATATCCACCTCAGGTTATGAGCAAGGCGGGTGAATTTTAAATCCAGTGTTAGCCGCTGACAAAGCGTGTAATAAAGCACTGATTTTTCCCCACCGGAACCAGTGCGCTACTGCCACACAGCCCTGCTCTAAGTCTGAGCAAGTTGAAGTACTGGTGCATGAATTTCCTAAAGCAAGCCTGGCTGAATACATCCTCAGTCTGATTGCTGCTAACAGTAAGAGGCGTAATGCAGATTTACAATTACTGTCTCTCTATTCTTCATTTTACTTCAAAAGTCGCTAATGCAGAGCATCTCACATGAGCAGGTCTCTTCTCTGTGCTGCTTTGTTCCACAGAGCAACACCAGCAATTTCTTCACAAAATTAAGAATTTGCATAATTGCAAAGCAGGAAAAAACAAACAGTATCCACCCACACATAGTATAATAAAGAGTTTTTTGCTTTAGCGAGGTCATGGGACTTACACATTTTATTAATTTACAGTGAACCTGGTCACTCCAGGGAAAGTGATGCCTTTGACCCTTCCCAGTTTACCCAGTGTGCTAACTACTACTAGTTCCAAGTCACCAAAGTAATACAGTGAATGTATCATGAGCATCATTTAAACTGGTTTCAGATTTGAGTACTGAACTAAGGACTGATTTCTATATGGTGAAGGCTTATTTCTAGATGAGCAATGTTCTTCTCCAGTTTGACAGTGGAACCAGCAACAGGATAAAATGGGTTTCTCTATCCAATCAATATTGGCTGAAATACTCAGGGTATTCTCCAGTAATAAAGCAATTCCTGCTTGCAACAGCCCATCATCTAGGAGAGATGCTGTTAATTCGGTCCTTAGAACTGATCCTAAGGAACAGCCTTAACATAAATCTTAGTTTCCTCTTTCTAAGCCCTGTGAAGCAGAGCAGAGCCATGCCCTGGCCTCACCCAGCCTCAGGGTAGGGCTATACACTTTACCTGCCTTAACGTGGTTTTTCTACGGCTCAACATCAACTATGAGAGCAGAGAATGGCCACACAAAACAACAGGGGTTCAGTCAGGCCTATTATGTCTCCTATAATGATGAATCCATGCTAAATTTAATTACTACTACTCAGGAGGGTTTTGCAAGGTGAACAATTTTTCACTTTGACTTATTTTAGTCAAAACAGTCGCTGGAGAAAAAAAAAATAATAATGCACAGTGCAATCAAGGAGGGATAGCTGGGCCAACCTGAAAGGGAGCTCCAGAAGGCAGTGGAGAAAAGCCTACAGCTTGGTGATTTTTCCTAGTTTTATGTAGGTCCTTATTAACATGTGGTTGTAAGAACATTTGCTGCTCTAGCATCTGGGAGGAAATCACTCCTATGAAAATGCAGGCTTAACTCTGAGAAAAAAGCCATTTCATTGCTTCCTGAAAAACAAGGTTTTTTTGGTTGGTGTGTTTTTTTTTTTGGGTTTTTTTGTTGTTGTTGGGTTTTTTTTTCCTGTCTTGCACTGCTGAAACTAATTTAAATTCAGGGTATTTAAGATTTCCTTCCAAACTTCTTGACTTCTGATTTCAGACTCTAGTGCTCTTTCTTCCCTTTTTTTTTTTTTTTCCCCTCTCTACCTTTTGCATTTTCATGATTTTACTGAACTTTGTGACCAGAGCTGCCACTCTGCTGCCTATGCTTCAATTAATCTTTTTGAGATGGTTTTGTTTCATTAGGTATATATCTGCCATACCATGTATAATATCATCCTAAGTACTTTAACAGCAGAATTTATTGTCTCTCCTTTGGGATTTAATAGTCTTCTGGCCACCTTACTATGTTATTGTTGTTAGCTATCTTACATACATTCTGGTTATGTTTCTAGGGAAAATATGACTTAAAAATGTACTCTGTCACCCTTTCCTGTGAGGGTGACAAAGCACTGGAAGAGGAATACACAGAGAGGTTGTGGAGTTTCCTTCTCTAGAGACTTTCGAAACCTGCCTGGATACGTTCCTGTGTGGCCTGCCCTGGGTGATGCTTCTCTGTCAGAGGTGTTGGATCTCCAGAGGTCCCTTCCAACCCCTACCATTCTATGATCTATTAAAAAAAAAAAAAAAAACAAAACAAAAAAAAAAACCACAAACACAAAACAACAACAACAAAAAAAAACAACACCCCACAACCAAACACACCACACCCACCCAAAACCAAAAACACCTCAAACACTCTACCTCAACTTCTTGAATCCCCCCAGTGATTTCCTCTCTTCTTCTAAACCCAAGCAAAAGTATTCTCCTGTCCAAGTCCTGTACATCATTCAGCTAGAACAAGCCTCCTTTTACAAATGTGTGATTTTACTCCACCCTTCATCTGTCTGTTCCAACTCACATTTCTTACACTGTCATCAAAGCTATTTGTGACATGCTTCTCTAGTTAGGCATACACACACGCACATGCACTTTCCTTCAGGTTTTCTCTTAAGATGCATGCTGCGTGGAGAACAAAGGCATTAGTTTGGTTTTTTTCTTTAACAATGTCCCTTAGGATGGTGAAGGAGAGAGCCTAGTATACTGGCCCACTTGTCATTTCAGGAGAGAAGGTCACCATCCAAGAGGGATTGCTCAGACCTACATGATGATGAGTTTATACTTTTTCAAGCTTTATTTTTTAACATGCTGTGCATCATGAAAACTCTGCACAGCTTCGGGCTCAGTAGCAGCACACCTCATATCTTCCCCGCTGTGTTAAATACCATACTTCCCAGACTTCTTCTGCGGCTGTTGTGGAATATCTTAGCCTCCCATAGCAGTCTGGAGGCCATTCTCAGCTTTGCTGATATCCTTTGCTGCTCATCATGTGTGACTATTCAGTGACGCTGAAGAGTTTCTCCAGTGCGTGTTGTGGCACACACAGAAGGACACTCAGCAAAACAAGTACACTATCAGGCTTCTGGCACATGATAAAGAAACAACAAAACAACAAAAACAAACCCCAGAAAGCAAACAACCCTACATCATAAAGGAAGTTGTAGAAGCTGTGGATAATTACACAGGACAGATCTGGACAGTTCCACACAAGCTGCGATTTTCAATTTACTCCCGAGCATTCACTAGCCTTTCTGGTGCAAGGATATATTATCTGAAAGAGTTATGTGATTAGCAGGAGAGCGCTGGCATTTTCACATATGGAACGAGCCTCATGACTTGTCAGAGAAGCTTCTTAACAAGAGGCTAAACTGCTAATGATAGCAGGTTTTCTCTGACTGGAAATTGGTTACACCAGGTTGTAGAAGGATTTGCCAATGGCAGTCATGCCAGTGTTGGCAGCTCTCAGCTGTCAGGCGATGGCACCATAGGATTTGTCAGTGAAAACCTATAGAAATGCATAGGTTCCTAACATAGCAAAGCAGACCCAAACCAGATTCCTTTCAGAGAACGAAATCCTTCAGAAACATTGAAGACATTGTTTGCATAGTGCTAATAGTTGGCTACCTGAAGAGACAGAAGATTTAAGCTGCATTACAACTTGTTTCCATAAGGCTTAGCAGGGAAGAGTAAACAGGAGGGAAAAGAGCATCAGATCGGGTTAGAAGATACATTTTGGCAGTGGCACTTGCAGGGGTGTAGGAACCAGTGCTCTGATGAGGTAGATCTTGTCTGTTCCACAACAAGCTGCAACCTGCAAACACCATTCCTACATCACAGGGTATCTCTTTAACTTGCAAGGTATTATCATATGGTCAGCACATGAAAACAGTGGTAAACACTGGAGAAAAACAGACTTGGAATGATGCAGCCAAAACACCATCAGCTCCAAATGTATTGGGATGATAGCTCTAGAAAATGAACCCCTAGAAAAGGCCTTCCCTAGCAGCCATCCCATGGAGGAGCTAACATTTAGGTAAATTTATTACTTCTTTTTTAAAACCTCAACTCATGTTCTGTTTTTTACATAAATGCTGTGTTGGATATGCAAAAGCTCCTTAAGGCTCCTAAGAGTCTGTTCTGAGTCCACCATTTTTAATGTAACAGAATGAATACAAACAGATGCTAAGCTGGACATGCACTAAGGAGCAGGCTGCGCTACACACTTCATGGGCAGCATTAACATTCCTTTTTTGATGCATTTTGTCTTGTACTTTATTCCTACCTCCTGAAAAGATTCTGTGTCTTGTTTTTGTCAATACAATATGTAAAGTCCTTAGCAACATCCTTCTGGTGCAGAACAACCTGTAAATCCATTAAAATAAAAGAGATATGAAAAGTTTTCAGTAGTTAGAGGATCTTTATTTTTTTTGCAGAAAGCCTCAGGGCTTGTTTGTCTGACTGGGTGGGAATTTTTACTTAGAGTTGTTTTTTGTTTTTTTTTTTTTTTTCATTTATTTGGGAGGTAGCAGTGGGGAAAGGTGTCTGTTTTTCTTCTGAGCAGTAACATTTATCTATCATCCCTTGAATCTTTATTTCCAATCATCCAGTACCACCCTGCTTTTTCTCTTACTAAAACTATGTAATTTCCCAAAGCACACAGAGCTAGAAATTAAAATTTCTGTGGTGTCTCTAATATGCAGCCTGAATTTAATTATCACGAGTATTTTTGGTTAAGCATGGAAGTCTTAGAAGACTTTTACTCTCTGAATTACCATGTGCATTCACAGGTCTTCTAACCATTTTACAGAAATAGCCCGAGGTCTACATATACACATATGCTGTCTTTATATAGTTTTAGTGGTGGCTTTTGTTTTGTTTGTTGTTGGTTTTTGTTGCTGTTGTTTCGGGGTGGGTTTTTTTTGTGATACTACCCCTGCTTTTCTTGACTACATTTATATTTGTATCTTGCCTTAAGATTGTCTAGTGACCGAAGTACAATAATTCATGTTTTCTAAGGCACTGTGGAAAAGCTGGCTAGATTAAGTACATCAGTGTTTGTTCTTCCCAACCAGAAGAATGTTTCTATGAACTGGGAACTCAGGTGTTGGAAAAAACAGGGAAGGACCAATACATGTGTATTGGTTGATCAGGATGCGAGATGGCAAATACACGAAACACTCATGAAAATAGTTGAGAGAGATTAATGGTGTCTTTAAGTCACTGGTAGATCACTGAATCTGCATCTGTTCTGGTCATTTATTCAGAGAAAGATGAAATCACAACAGGAGCAGAAAAGGCTATGGGGATCATCAGTGATACCCAGATTGTAATTTCAGGGGAGACTGGCAAAGCATGATTATTCTGGCACAACACAGACAGGGAGGAAATCACACTGTGCTGCAATTTTAGCTTGAGGGTAGGAAAGGAGATAAACAGCTAGAAAAAAAGAACTATTTGCACTAAGAGACAGTATTAGTGCAGGCAGTTATAAATAAACTGTCAATAAAGACAGCCTGGAAATATAGGGGGTTTACTCATTAAAAGAATGGAGGCTTGCAACCATCTGCTAGTAGAAGAAACAAAACTGAAATCCAGCAAGGGATGGTGTTAGACAAATTATGAAAGGTATTTGTTTATAAAAGTGATGTAGTTACATGTGGTAGTAGAAGCCTGAACTTAGTGAAAAATACGAACCTTTTCCACCATACACCTTCATAGCTAATTATTTATTCTTAGGGTATTGGCTTTTATAATAGTTTACTGTATGAGGCTTTCCACACTGGGATGGTATTCAGATCATTTGCTTGAGCAAAAAAGAAAATGAGGTAGGAGACTGAAGCAGGCTACCCAAGGGAGAAGAAATTTGCTGCTCTAGAATGATCTTCATTGGCCAATATGATACACCTTCACTCTTTCGCATCTATAACAAAAATGCTCCTAGTCCACATCTGTCAGCATTTTTTCCCCTGTTTGAACATCAGGAGAAAAAGCAGCAAGATCTCACAAGGTCTTTCCTATGGAACATGCATGTCTAACTTAACATCTTTTCTCCTCTTTGAAACAGTTCTTTCAAAACAAACAAAAAAAATGTTCTCTTCTATGCCTATGGTATTCCGTGTCCTCTCTGGGCTTCATTGCTCACTAGCACCAAATCAAGCAGAGCTTTCTGGCTTTTCAGCCCAGGAAGTGTCCCTTCTGATAGAGGCTTATGGCCTGACTGCTGATGGGAGACACTTTCACAGTCATCACTCACCCCAGCTCTTTTGGGAAAGCAACTTGCTAATTCTTCCCAAAGCCATCAGGCTAGAACTTAAGTAGCTGGTACCAACTTCATCCATTGCTGAAGTAGCCTTAGCAATGGGTAAAAAAGTGAATGCCGCTCTCCACAAACTCAGAGCACAGAGTCCTTTAAACTTTTTAATATCACAGAACAATCATCCCATTTCTTAACTCCAGGCACATTTCCTCTGCTGACCGAGCTCTGCTCATATGGACAAGACCCTGACTCATTCAGGGGGGCTGGAGCAGCAAACAGCTTGCAACTTCATATGAAGGTCCACTTTGTATTTGACACCAAACACCTGGTCCCTAGACTAGGATGTGTAGCGATTACTTTAAAGCCACCACAACTCCTTGGAAAAATGCTTTTGCAAATCATTTTGCAGAAAAGTTTCCCTAGAGGTCAGCATAGCAAAGAACATGAAACCGGAGACTGAATTCGCATTCTGCAGCAAGAAATCTCTCATTCTTCAAGTGCTCTTATAGGAATAGCCTCTGAGCTGCTCCTCTTGGGACAGCTCCTCATTCTAAAAGTAAACTAAAACCATTTATGTCACTCCCCACTCCAATTCAGGGATGAAAGCTACAGTTTTGAACAACTTCATGCAGCCTGGAAATGTGATGCGATGATCCTGCACCTAAAATAAAGAATTCTGCCTCAGAAGTTAGAAAGGTTAACTTTTCTGAGGTGCAGCAGACATCCTGTATGGTGTACAACAGGCTGCCTCCCTGCTTTATCTCAGTTTCTCCCATAGCAAATGCAAGTAAAAGCCTTCTTTTTCAAAAACCCATTAAAAACAAACAAACAACAACAAAAAAAACCCAACCAACAAAAACCAAAACAACCACACCAAAAACCCCATGACAGTTCTTTTCCTTTCCTCTCTTCTCCCTTCTTCCCATCTCTTCTT
Source organism: Megaceryle maxima (assembly GCA_024605025.1). Classification (NCBI taxonomy): domain Eukaryota; kingdom Metazoa; phylum Chordata; class Aves; order Coraciiformes; family Cerylidae; genus Megaceryle; species Megaceryle maxima. The sequence continues at coordinate 11,319 of JANHGN010018177.1, forward strand.
CTTCCTATCTCTTTTCCCTAGCAGGACATGCTGAGAAAAATCTCTGAGGACATTTCTTCCCAGCCCTGCACTATCAGAAGGCACTGAACACCCATAACTATGTCTCAACCTAGGCACTGGCTCTATCTGTCATGTTGTGGGAAGGAGGCATGTACCTTCTGATGGTGGCAAAAGCTCTGGATCATCTCAAGATTATTGGACCATATGCACTTATTTGCCAATAGCAATTTTTTGTGCAGCTGCTGTGCACACACAAAAGTGTGGGGTTTGAAAGTCTTCTGTGCTTTTGACCCAGTTGAGCTGGGTTTCCACAGGATGGCAAAACCCAACAGCTATGACATTAGGGAGTGTCAAAGATCAAGCCCCCAGGCTAAAGCAGGATGTGCTCCTCAGATAAATGGTTGCAAAACTTAAGGTGAGCAATACCTGTTTATTTCCCTGTGGACTGTTTCTTGCTCATTTTTAGAAATGTCTGTTTCTTAAGGAAAAGCATAGTAAAACATAAGAACCTGAGAACAGCACTGTCTCAGAGAGAAGGTCCATCTGGCCCAATACTTGATCTCAAAGTGGCCAACCATAAATATCTCAAGGGGATCATCTGAGCAGTGCAAGTCTCCTTCTGTCAGGGCTCCTGGGGGTGGTCATAGCCCTCACTAGCTGGGACTGGCCTCCCATGGGAGGGCCCCCACCTGCACTATCTCCTGCCAAGGGCCCAGGGAACATGTGTCAATTCAGCCTGGGGTCTTCAGTCCCTGCCTCATCTCCCAGAGGGCCCTGGGACCTGCCCTGCAGAGAGCTCCTCTGCTGGATGGAGCCCCGGGTCAGACCTTGTCACACATTGCCCCAGGCACAGGGCAGTAGAACTGAGCTGATCTAGTCTGGTCCCTGCACTCCCCAGGAGTCAAGTAATGACAAAGCTGTGACTCACCTGAGAGGTCAAGGGGGTTCCAGCGGCAAGCACACTTTCAAGGACACGGGACACAAAGGTTACCAGGAGAAACAGGATTTTATTTTATGCTATTTTATGTTGTTTTTCTGAACCTGTTTCATAGCCTGTGCTCACAAGCTCAAGTGCAGCCAGGAGCAGGTTGAAGCCTTCTGCAGTTTAGGCGTCCCTGCCCATGACAGGGAGGTTGGATTAGATGATCTCTAAGGTCCCTTCCAACCTAGGCCATTCTGTTCTG
>JANHGN010018179.1:0-20408 GCA_024605025.1 Megaceryle maxima
CCCCCCCCGGAAACCATTTGTCTTTCTAGTGCCTTATTTTTAACAGCTCAGCTCAGCCCCGAAGGGACATGCATAAAAACAACAAAAGATCCTAATCCAGCAACTTTGGGGTTCCCAGGACTGAAATAGCAAGCCTGATGCAAATCAGGATTGCGGCTGGTTGGGTTTGCAAGAGGAATCGATACCTCCTCCTCTCACAGAAGGGAGGGGTGGAAGGAGGCAGAGCTGCAATGATGGGCAGTCCAGCCACTTGCCAGCCCTGTGACTGGGAGATATGGGCTATGCTGGGCCATGCTAGCACTGAGGCTCTGGGACCCCATTCATTCTGTGGTAAATCAGCCCCTGGAGATGTGTGGGGAAGTTTGCACAATGTCTGCCCAAACTCTGCCTGGATCCTCGCCAGGGCTGGGAAACTTTCATTCTCATGAGTTCACAAATTCCACCTAGAAGAGCCTGAGGAAAACAATACGGGAGGTGGCGTGGCGTCCCCGCTGCGTCCCTCACTCAGCCACTGCGTTGTGAAACCACAGGAAATCATTAGCTGGGCCTGCTAAGAACTTCTGGATCCCAGCAAATTGTTCACATTTGAGGTATTCCAAGATTTTTGTTGTTGTTTAAAGTTATTTATGGTTTCCACAGGTTTGTTTGCGAGGTTGATTTATGCAGTTTCTAATGTTTGGCCATGTAGATTAAGCATAACAATGCAGGGTTTGAAGGCCTCCTGTGTTACAGTTACCCCTGTTTTAAGTAGCACAGTTGCTTGCAATGAGGCAATTAAGCCATGAAATTATATCTGCTCCCTAATAAATACACACAGAGGTAGTTACCACCCTCACTCATTTATGAGCCAGTTTCGAATGTGGTCTCTGAGATGTTGAAAGACACTTACTGTGAATATTTATGGCAGGAGAAGTCAGTCCATTGAATGTTTGTAAAGAGTAATCCCTAGACAGGTGTAGTACTAGCCAAAGCAAATTGATTTAGAAATGTCAACATATATTCATGGATTATTTGCTTGGCTCAAGCACTTATAGTAAATGTCAACAGATCTAGGAACAGGGTTCAACTTGCCCATAAGGAAACCTCTAGCCTTCAGTGAGCACATGTAGTGCAACAGCAAAGAAAAGCAACTGAAGGGAACACCCAGAGAAGGTGATGGGAGAGAAAAGTACAGTCAAATCCACATCCACATTTTCTGGGGCCATTCCACATAGGGAAGGCTGGCAACCTGTGGTGCTTTCAGCATATCTGATGTTCCTTGCCAGCACAAGGTCCCTTTGTTCAGCAGTGTGGTTCCTGGCAGCCCAGAGCTGGCCTCCAAGGCAGCCACCAGGCGCTGGGTGAAAGGGGCACATTTCCCATCTGGGTGCGTAGCAAGTGGTTGCCTGGGATTGTTCCTAATGTTCACCTGCACCCTCTGGCAACGTGACAGTCCCACACCTTTCTTCCTCCACCAGACACAGCACTTGCTGGTGTTCCACCAACAAACTGATCCATCATGCCAGTCTGCTGTCTGGGAGCGAGAAACTCTTTAGTGTATAAATAAAGCAATAGATGGCATGTCTGTGCTGCATACAGTGCTAATACTGTACTCTGGGGGCCTTCACACAAGCAAAACAGTGGATTTACCCCTACCACCTTTTACAAGAAAACTGTCTTCAGGACAGAAAAGTATCCCAGTGCTTGATTTCAAAAGCTGCCCGTCACAGAGCTCCCTCCCACATCAGGGCATGGACAGACATGCAGTCTAGGGCAGCTGTGGGCCGGCCGTGAACTGCTCCATTTCCCTCTCTAGCCTGTCCCTGCCGAAGCAGCCTGTCCAGGGCAGGAAGCAGCCCGAAACTGAGAACTTGTGTGTGGAAAAGGTCTGCGCGCTCACTGATGGCAGCAAAGCAGTAAGCTACAGGGAGCTGTCTTCTTAACTGTGGAGGCTCAGCCATGTACCTTCCTTTCTGATGGAAGCCTTTCCCTGAAGAAGTGATTTAAGGAGTCATTATTAATAATAATTGATACAATTCCTTATTTTACTTGATAGTTTTTTAGACCTGGGACAGATATCCTGCTCTTGGGCATGGCTCCTGGAGCACAAAGCTGCCCCAAGCCCACCCACCCAGGGCGCAGACAGAGCAGAGCCACACTCACACTGCCCCTTCAAGGAGCAGACTGGCAGCTGCTCACCATGTAAACTCAAACACCCAGCAGACGCTTCCCTCTTTGTCCACCTGGGTTTTGTTACAGAATAAGAAAAGTGCCAGAGGCCACAACTGTCCACAGCAGCTGCAGTCCCTCCTGTGGGGCCACTCTTGGCATAAACTGGGCTGGTGTTGACTGTGGCTCTTCCCCAGCCCCATGGCTTGGCTCGGCCACAGGAAGGCTGATTTTTAACTTTACCGACACCCTGTTTACACCAGGGAACCTGCTTTGATTGCAACTGGCTTTTGGCTTGCCTCTGCCAGACATGCCTTGCACCTAAACCTTGGTTGCAGGTACTGTGGGAAGCATTACCCTCTCCCATGACCACAGCCTTCAGCTGCCTGAAGGGACACACAACCACAGAGCCACGAAGCACTTGGCCAGCAGGGAGAGAAATCACCTGGCTCTGCTGCCTCCCTTCACTTGACATTCCTGGTGAAGGGTTTCATCCTGCAAAGTCACCAGGCCCATCTTGAGCTGAAACGCACTCACTGAGCCACGCCATATCCTGTCAGGATGTCAGCAGTAAACAGTAGGTACATACTCCTGCTTTATCATCAGTTAGTATTTGTTGTTTTTAGAGACCTGGAGTAAAATTCCCACTGAAAAAAAAATGTGCATGACAAAAGTAGCTTCTATTTTCTGCCTGTGAGAGAGCCATATGAAGAAAGCCATTTCCTTCATCGCTATTCCACACACACAAAAAGTTTGATAATGTTTGTGTTGGGGTGTTTTTTTGCATCCATCTTCTTAATTCTTGGGAAAAGACTTATATACAAACTTACTTTCCGATCAGTAAAGAGCTCTCTCTGTTCCCCACAAGTGTTTCCCTTTTGCAGAGTGTGCCTTCTCTGGGTGTGGTGAAATGAGTCAGAAAGCCTCACGACCATCACCAAGGGGCAGAGCAGGCACCCACCCCTGGCACAACTACTGCTCACACAACTCCAGTTCAGTTTTGGCAAATAGCTATAGGTGGCATTTTGGAAATGTGCAAAAAGAACATTTCTGCAAAACTGAAGGAGCACGGGCATACAGCAGGCAACCCCTTACTCCAGCATAACTAAAACGCAAACAGATATTTGCTGGAAGTCACTGGCAGCATTTGCTCAGCAAAGGTTATTGTTTGAAAATATAATTGATATTAATGTCTAGGGTTATCTCATCTGATTGTATCAGCAAAATATGGTATCGCTCAGTAATTACTTTTAACATGATTTTCGTGGGAGAGCAGTCGATGCTGGAGAACAGAGTTGTCTTTTTAAACGCAGCAAAATGCTACCTAATTATGAATTAAACCCCAGGCTGAGGCAGGCTAGCAGCCTCCATATTGAGTTTGAGCAAAAAGCACTTTCCCATTAAACTTTGGATGATTCTTGTAATCATTTCTCCATGGAAGTAACACTTTTCTGAAAAAATAATGTTGTTAGCCCACAGAACACTGAAATGATACAATAGCTGCCTGCTTGGAGCTCACTCGCCACCTGCTTTTCCTTGTTTTGTTTTCTAGCCTCTAATTACTGAGCAGAGTCAATTCCTAATGAGGCAGTTTGATTTCCTGTTTTTCATACTTCTTGAGCCACTTAAAGAGCCCGTTCAACATAAAAGGAACTCTTTTCTAAACATATTTTAAATTAATTATAATAACCTTGGTGGTGGTTGTTGTTGCTCTGCTTGTGTGCATGTATGTGTGTGTGTGTGTGCGTGCATTGGAGTTTTCCATGACTGCATTTCTCATTTAATGTGTCCACACGAAACAACCTCCTTTTTCTTTTTTTTTTTTTTTCCTCCTGTTTCCCCCCCCCAACAATGCAAACTGGAAACTCTTGTCCAGGAAATTGTAGCCACAGAAACACTGTGTCTGGGGCTGAGGAGGAAAAGGTGGTGATGTCATGAATAATTGGGCTGTGAGAAAAGATGGAGCATGAATAAGGAGGGAAATATTCTGACGTCTGTCTTTAAAGCTGGAAGATAAACACTTGTTGTGAATGGTACATGCTGGCTTCCAAAAGGGCTGGTAGGAAGAAGAACGATATTAAATGACCTCTCAAAAATATATGAATGATGCTAATGAGGTCTCTCAGCCTTCTCACAGCCCCACCAAACACACGTAACGCCTCTCAGTTCATGTCTCGGCACTTCTGTTGATACTGGTGGCACTGGAGAGCTGTTGCTAGTCTTGGGATTTATGGATGTCTCAGTCCTCTTCCTGCTTCTGCTCCCTCCTCACTCTGTCCCTGCCTGCTCCCTAGGAGCCTGTGGCACAAGAAGGGGCTGCATGGGTTGCAGGTATGGGGGGGCCACAAGCTCTAACCTTGACCAGGAGGTCCCGCTGGACACTGCTGCTCTCTAACTGGCCACAGGGATCTCATGGACAAGGTGCCTTGGTGCAAGGATGGTACAAAACACTGCCAGGCAAAGCCCCCTGTTACAGTGGTGGCCCCTGCCACCCACACTTTCCCAGCACACATCCCCTGCCCCAGTCCCAGGGTGGTGGTTGTTGAGGTCACTTGCAGAAGGCACCTAAGGACTTTGATGTGGACACACCTCCCCCATCATCCTGCTCCTTCCATCCCCTATCTCAGAGCCTTCACGGAGGAATTTCCCATGGGGATCTTTATCTGGAGCAGAGCCCTTTGCCATGCCTTGGTAACACGCAACAGGCGCTGCAGCGTTGAGAGGGTGGCCTATGATGGTTGCATGACAGCCACAGAGGGCATCTAGTCCAACCCAGGACCACCATGCCGGGCTGCTCAACAAACATGCAGGACAAATGCACTCCCTGTCCCACATGGTGTGGAGGAGAAGGCAACAGCCTTGCACCGGTCAGCCCCTAGACCTGCTGTATTTGTGAACACTGAAGTTTCACTGTGGAAACTGCATATAAAGCTCATTGAAAAAACCATGCAACCTGTTGCTAGAATCGTAGAGAAAGCCAATCCATGCTATAGCTCTCAAAATTCAAGTGAGCCTTGGATGGGGAGGGCTGCATTCCAACCCCACCCAAATCATAAAGCTGAGAAAACTTCAATGGGCTCTAGCTTCTGGATTATTATTATTATTATGACAGGGTTTTCCTCTCAGGATTCAGACTCTCTCTAAATGGTGGGAAAAAGGGTTTTATACAACCTCCAGTCTCCACATGACAAAGTGACTGCCTATTCCTACAGTCATCTGAACAGAATAGACGGAATAAGCTATTGTCTGTGCTCAGAAGTCAGCGACTGCACCAGCACTTGATTGGTCCAGGATGTAGAGGAACAAAAAGGTCATTGAATAAAAGAAGAACAATACTTTTCATGAAACAAATGAGCTTTTGCTAATTTATAACATGTTTGGTTTGGGTATCATATACATCAAAATGATGTCATTAGTAAATGTCATTTTCTGGAGAGAGAGAGCTCAGCAAACCCTTAATGATGGGAATATCCTGCCCCAGACTGGAGTCTCTGGACTACCAGGGCATCATAAAGATGCTGTATTTCACTAATAATTAGAATGAACATGAAGTGGGACCTAGATATATGACAAGGGAAAAAGGAAAAAGTTCACCTACTGCAGAGGTTAGCTGCACTGAAGGATTAATGAGAGAAATACAATAGACTGAAGGCTGATTACAAACTATCTTGCACATTCCACACCCATTGTTTGAAACCAGGAATTTGAATTGGTCCTACCTCCAAATATCAACATGGCACAAACCTGTCACCATTCAGCTCCAGCTCCGACCACTAAGATGACCTTTATGTAATGGGCACAATCATAAGTTCACTTCCCAAATCACCTCAGTCGGTGGGACATCCAGACTGGGACAGAATCATTGCAGATTGTGCTGCATTCTGTTGAATGCGTTAAATTGCAAGAGTGATTTTCAGTAAGAGACCTTCACATGCTCAACGCAAACTTCAGCTTTGGAAGTTTTGAGGGCATTGTTCCCCTACATGCACACAAACACACATGGTCACATCCACAATGCAAAGCAGGCTCACACCACAGGTTACACTTTCCAGGTCTGAGAGAAAAACTGCTCTCATGATGCTCTTTGCTCTGAAGGATGTCAGAAGTACATGTAGGAGACATTTCTCAAGAAGTGTAATTCCAGGTTGTGTAAGGCCATCTCTCAAGGTTCTGATACTAACAAAGTCAGACCTGATACAAGACATGAGGGATCAAGGAACATACAGAACCTTCTCATTAAGGAAAAGAGCAAGTATTTTGCTCCTTCTTTGCAAATTAGGCTTGAAGCTATCCTGAGGGTAGACTTGCCCAAGCCTACCAGAAAGAGCAGCTGGCTACAGCAGTGAAAGCTAAAAGGTCTAAGCCCCCTCTTCAGATATGCATCTGCCCTCTTCAAATAAGCATATCAGCTACATGTGGGAGATGCCCGAAGAACTTTCTTGAATGTCTTCCTCCAGATTCAGAAGCAAGTTCTCAGCTGAATGTTGTTACAATGACAGGAAAAAAAAACAAAACAAAACTGTTTTTGCTTGCAGTATAAAGGATGAAGAGACATATCAAATATGTTGGGGTCTGTCAGGCTCAAAGAGCCTGCCAGAAAGGCTATGCCCTAACCTAGTTGTTCAGACTTAGGAGGTGACAGAGATCCACAGATCTTGTTTTCATTTCATATGTTGCTGATCCTTTTCCTCTGTAAGTTTTGCATCAGCTCTATCCTTCTGGATCTAAAGCTCCTGCTGTAGCATGAAGACCCTCAAGATGCCTTAAGAGAAGTGCTGCACACTGTTTCCCAGGGCTAAGTGGAGCTCTGCTGCTCTCAAAACAGTGCCAAACCAAGTTGCCACCTAGAAAATCTTTCCTCACATGAAAAATCCAATCGGCAGGTTTATGAACAGAAATCTCCTCTGGCAATGGCCATGGCATTCTCTGAGCTGTGTGATAAATATGTTATATTAGTTCATGTTTCCTTCTTCACAGGGATTATTCAGGCACATACAAAACAATAACATGGTTTGGAAAAACTTCCTTGATCATTTGTACTGCAACCTTGCTCTTTGCAGCAAATTAAATGTACGTAGGAACTAAACCAAAGGCCCAAAGGCCCAGCAAATACTATTCACAGAGCCTCTTCTGCCCATAATGGGCATGTTTGAACTGGAAATGTTTAACTGTTAGGGATTTTCACCTCTCTATTAGCAAAGGAAGGACACCTCTAAATGTGACATTCTTCTCTCCAGGAAATACCCTTACATTCTTTGCTAGCTCAGAAAGGAAAACACTCCACTGCAAATAATTTACTTCACACCCGCTTCTTTCCTTTACTTTAATTTGCTTGTTCAAAAATTCCTTCTGGTGCCAATTTTTCTATCTTTTATGAAGATTAACCCAGCAATTCCCACATTTGTAAGCAACTCAACGGAAATCTGCTAAATGAATAATCTTGAGTCAAAAAAACTGTATTCTGGTGGGCCCTGGCCAAGCCAGCTGGCTTTGTGTGGCTGCGAAAAGAAAAGCATGAATTTTCTCCTTGGAAGTAGAGCTAAAGAGCAGAAAAGGTTGACATGCATCCATTGAACTGTACATATGTCACAGTTTCTGTGCTCCCAGCAAAGCAGCATCAGCATGACCCTCTCTGTGTAGCTGATGTGCAACAGCTTGTCTCCCTCAAAAACTTCACCATGGGCTTGGGCTGAGGGTGCACCAGACAGTGGAACTCAGTCTTTCTCACTGAGGGACATGTATCTGTTCCCAGAGGCTGAAGAAAGCTACACACTGTGGCTTTTCTGTGGCCATGGGACCATGTTACAGGACACACACATTGTGCAATCCTGCTTATGTACTGGGTTCTTTCCTAGGTTATTTTCAGGCAAGTGGCTCCAGGCTAACATTCCTGATCTCAGGTGAAACAGGAAAGCCTGAGAGACTGGAGCACCTGGAGTCCAGAAGACCCCAGGTAGGGCAGGGCCAGCAGGATGGTAGTGCTGCAGAGAGCAAGGAGCATCAAGGAGCAGCGAGACACACACTCAGCTCCTGCAACCCTGACACATACAGTAATGCAGGCGAGGACTACAGCCAAGTGAGGTAAGGATTTCAGTATTACCCTGCCCACTAGCAGCTCTCTTAATCATCAAGGGAACAAGGATGCAGCCTTTCCTGCACAGACAGGCGGACACCAGCATATGACACACCACAACAGCAGGTAAAGGTGTTGACTCAACAGACAATCCACCTTTTTTTATCAGACTTCTCATTTACCATAAATGAGCGCATACAGGTCATCTTCAGTTCCTCTAAGACGTACTCCAGTTTAACTCTGCCTTGGGCTCACCAGATAAGAAAAATGTCCATATTCTCAAGGTAGTATCAAGTCTCTACAGCTACAACTTTGATTAAAATAGCTGCATCATGCCACAAGCAGGATTCAAAGAAAACAGGTTACTGGTCTGAGCGAGAGTGTTTGTAGGTGGGGAGTGAAAGGGACCTTCCTGTAAAGGTGAATAGCCTATGACTGCATGGGGGTGTAGAGATGCGTGGGTGGCAAGGCACCAAAGAAATAGGTGGATTTTGTTTATTCCAGTGGTTTCCTACATTTTTTGATGTCTGGATGGACAGAAACAATAAAGATATATTTCCAGTTAAACATGCATTTACTCTCTACTTAGAAAATATGTCACTGAGCTAACCAAACAGTCTCTTCTCATCTTATCAGTTCAAGGTCATATATATTGCCAGTAACTGCACTGTTCAAGCCTTGTCTTTGAATTTGGTAGACTGCCTACAGATGGAGGAGAGACCTCTGCAGAGCTCCAGAGATGACAGATCTGAATTGTGGGCAGTTGGTTTTTATCCCCAACTCCTGTCCTAAAACCTTCCTATATTCCACCTGCCTGTTCACAAAAGGAGGTGTGAAAATTATGGCAAGCTTGAGAAAGCTCACTCTATTGAAAGCTTCACAGATCTGGTGGGCAGAAGTGGCCACCTACCACATAACACAAGGCTATCAAATGTCACCTGGGATTCAGGCCCTGTCTGTGCGCAGAGCAAGGGAAAGACTTTTATAACTATACAGTATCCAGTAGTGTCCTGGAAGAGCACTGAGTTTTCCACAGGGATATGTAGATTCTATGGATGTGGTCTCTGGATGTGTTTGGAGTGAGAGATCATCAAGAACAGATAGACACTCAGCATTAGGTGTTACCAACAAGCTGACAACCAAACTCCATAGAAATCATTACATGTCTGTGAATCTCTGACAATTTATTAAAGCAACCTCCTAAAAGCATACATTAACAGTAGGTCTAATAAAGACATTTAATCAGAACACTATCATGCATGCTTCCACAGGTCCATACAACTGCTTTCTAGGGAAATGGCCACAGCAAAGCAGTCATTGCTCCCAGAATTTTCTTACTTCTGTTTTCTCTGATTTCCTGATAAAAAAGCTGGCACAAATGGTCAGCTATTATCTCATCCCCACAGAAATAGTTTTCTCCACCAGACTATCTTTCAGTGCTTACAGCCACTGGAGAGCTAGGTCCCTGTAGGAAACTTCTTCCAAGCCTCAAAAAAAACCCACCTTCTTATCAATGCAAAACACTGATCCTGATTTGCATGTTTGAATTAGGCTTACACCCTGCTTTGTACTGCTCTGTTCCCTATTGCCCAAACTCCCTACCTCTGCAGATGTCCCAATAGCACGTAATGGCAACCCAGCATCCCAAATGCAGTAAGATGTCACCTAAACGGAGGAGAGGAAAGTAATGGGATCTAACAGGACAAATCCTCATGGAGAACACTGCCCTGAGCTCAGACAAGGGAAGTCTTCCCATTGCTGTGGTGCTGGATTTCCAGAGACAACAGCTCTGGAAAGGAAGAAAGTCAGATACACTCCAACCATCCATACATGACTTTACCAGGCATGGATACAAACTTTGCACTCCAAATTTCAAGAACTTGTAACACAACATTGACTTCTGTGACTTACTAACCTTTGTGTCAATGATACACATGTTCACTTTTGCTTTTGCCTGTTCCCAGCTGAGAGCTCCCCATTTCATCCAATCCTGAAGCTTTCTGGATTGCAATCCCCAAGCCTAACTACGGCTGGAAATCAGCAACTCAGCAGTCTCTGGTAAAATCACCAGCAGAGCTTGCTGGCTCAGGGAACTGGTTGTCACTTGCAGCTTCTCTCCAGGTCACACAGAATGGCAGGGGTTGGAAGGGACCTCTATAGACCATTTAGTCCAACCTCCCTGCCAAAGCAGGTTCATCTAGAGCAGGTTGAACAGGATTGTGTCCAGGCAAGTTTTGAAAGTCTCCAGTGAAGAGATAATCTCTTGGGTCACCACTGAGTTGTTGTTAAAGGTGCTTTGAAATCCACAGCAAACAAGGCTTAGACTCTTCAGCAGATTTCTAAGCAGCAAAACTTAGCCATTTCTGTTATTTTAGGATACACCACTAATGTCAACCCTACTGTGATCACTTCTATGTTTTGCTAAGAAAGGCCTTGTTCTTTAAGTTTTGCACTTGAACAGCAACTTTTGCTTGTATTTCCTCATCCAAGCTTTAGTCACTCAGAGTATGACAATTTCTTTACATCTTCTGGGTGATTACCCCTGGGGGCTACCTCTGAATAACTGCACAGTTAGAAGTCATGCAAATAAAAGTAATGTGAATAGCAATTTTAAGATTGAGCTTGATTTCACCCATTTGCCTGTCTGGTAACTAAGAAACAAGTGTCAGAGCTAAGAACCTGCTCTAAGAACTGATGCCAAACAAGGCACAGCAGAAGCATGCAGTAGTTGGTTGGTTTTTTTATTCCAAATTGTTGCCTTCAGAAGACTAGACACCCCCATGTCTTGTATATCATAGGTCTGTGTGCTAAAGCAGGCTTCCTTGGGTACCTCTTCAGATCCAGGCCCCTACCCTCTGTCCCACCTCCCTCTCCACAGCCTATGAAGAACTTACCTCCATGGTTTTTCTTTTTTTCCTCAATTCTTATGTCCTTTTTCAGATCTCCTTCATTCTTTAAACTGAGATCTTTACAGGCAATGTCACCTTGCCTACCCAGTGTTTATTCTCCCCTTAAATATCCAGCACATCCCACAGCATCTGACTTCAAGTGCAAATTCCAAGCAAAACAGTACCAGCAACAGACCAAGAATAAGCTTCAGTCCTGTCACCACTCTTATCCTGCTATAGTGCTGGCTAGCAATAGAGCTCCGGTGAACCCAGTATTTTCCATCCAAAGGAACACCTGCATCTGGGTTAAGGAAGAGCTTCCTTCCTTATGCTCACCTATGCCTCAGGTGAGCATAGTGGTGCCACCTTCACTAAGAGCCTCATGAGAACCACAGAAACACATGAGCAGGTGCCTGTCTTTAACCATTTCCTCACTGTTTGTGGAATGAAGAGATACTTTGAAACAGGTCCATCATAGAAGATATTTTGTGGTATTACATGGCTCCTGTGCCACCCACCATAAGTCTATCAGTGAACTGGGTTCACTCCAGGCAAAAAGAGCCAGCAGGAGGGAGCACACAACATCTGCATTAGCAGTCATATCCCTGTCAGACTTTTATCTCCAGCATCTTGTGTCATTGCTTTCCTGCTGGAGATCCACTTGTGGCAGTCGCTGCTGGTGAGCTAAGGTAGGGGAAGCTGTCCCTGGTGACATTTCTGCCCTGTCATCTACATATGGTCTGAGAAAAAGCAGATACCATGCTACTTAAAATTCAAGGCGACAGGACATAGACTACCCTCCCATTCCAACTCCTGCTACCATGTCTGATGGGAGAGGAATGGGAAATGACCAGGAAAAAGGCTCACAAAGGCATGGCCAAAATTCTCAAATGAAAAAGCAACACCTAGGAATACTTTAAAGCTGAAACAGTGAGCATTCTTATTTTACATTGTTGCAAATGAATGCTCACTGTTTTCCTCAATTTGAAGAGTTAGCAGAAATTAATCAGCTGTGAATTGTTTCTAAAATGAGACAAGAAGCAACTCTCATCCGCAGGCAGGCTGCAGCAAGCATGGCATGAAACACAACATGAAAATGCAGCCAAAACTCTTAAACAGGAAAACAAGCAGGCACCAAAATAAGCAGTTGTACAATATATTGTGTAAAGTGCCTCCACTGGAAAATTCATCATGAACAGAATGAAACATTTCCCAGTACATGAGATAAATCCACCCAGTTTGATATTTTCCAAAGACTTGAGCTGCCACTGTGTGTGTTTCAAAGCCTTTCTAAAGCCTCTGAGAGATCCTAGATAATAGACTCACTGGACATCAAAATTGTTACATATCTTGGCATTTGACCAGCAAAATACGTCCATGTAAAACCGTATGCCAGTAAATCTGCCTTCTGCTTTTAATCTGATTATTCAAGGGTTAACTATGGGATCCCCTAATGAATTAATAAAATACAGACATTTTAAAATCTATCAATTCATCTCAATATCTATTTTGGAGCATTCCGAATGTATAAACAATAAGATGGAAATTCTTTATAACCTACAAAAGAGTTTGTTAGTCATGGTATAAATCATTCGAAACATTCCTTCCTCTACTTTTGCTGCAACACTCTAGATTTTTTTTAGGAATGGGCCTAAAACAGAATCTTGCATTATGCTCTCCTTCCCCCAAAAAAAGTTGAAAGGGTGCTCAAATCCAATCCCCAGTGCACAACCTGATTTTACCAATTAATCCATTCAGCATTGTGATTGTGGTACAGATCCCTGGCTTAATCCAGATCTCCCAGCTTGCACCCTTTCTGGGTTGTAGCAATGCCTTTTACTTGGATGTCCTGCTGTGGCATAAGGAAGGTCTCAGTGGAAAGAGTGTCAAAATTCAAGCAATCTCTGAGGCTGTGTTTTCCTTATACCATGTAGTTAGTTCTCCAAGTTTTGTCATACAGATTGTGCTCTTGTCAAAACTGGGACACCCTTGATCTTGATTTCAGCCCAACATCCTAAGCACTAGCTAAGGACTGATGCTCAGGGATGCCAGTCGTTGCTCCCAGCTCTGCCACAGACTGCTGTGCATCAGGGCAAACCACACTGCCCCTGCTCTACTCAGGCACTAAGGAAGGGATAAATTTCACCTCACTTTAGCTTTCTAAAATTAAGAGATGTCACCTAATCTAGTCATGCAGGTTCCTCCAGAGTTAACGGAGAGCAAATGGTTTCTGCAGGTGATGATTCATCCTGTCTAGCACAGATTTATCCCTTCCCAGGATGAGCGATATGGTCGTCTCAGTGTTGACTCTGAGGAAATGTAGATAATTATCATAGCCTATATAGAGTCATAGAATCATTGAATGGTAGGGGTTGGAACAGACCTTTGGATATCATTGAGTCCAACCCCCCTGCCAGTGCATGGCACCCAGGGCAGGCCACACAGGAACAGATCCAGATGGGTCTTCAGAGTCTCCAGAGAAGGAGACTCTCCAACCTCCCTGGGCAGCCTGTTCCAGTGCTCTGTCACTCTCACAGTGAAGAAGTTTTTCCTCATGTTGATGTGAAACTTCTGGTGTTTCACCTTGCTACCATTAGCTCTTGTCCTGTCATAGGACACAGCTGAAAAGAGACTGGCCCCTTCTACTCGACACCCACCCTTCAGATATTTGTAAACATTAATAAGATCCCCACTGTCTTCACTTCTCCAGGCTAAACAGCCTCAGGGCTCTCAGCCTTTCCTCATAAGAGAGATGTTCCAGTCCCTTAATCATCTTTGTAGCTCTCTGTTGGACTCTCTCTAGTATTTCCCTGTCCCTCATGAACTGGGGAGACCAGAACTGAACACAGTACTCCAGATGTGGTCTCAGTAGTGCAGAGTAGAGGGGGAGCAAAACCTCTCTCAACCTGCTGGCCACACTCTTCTTTATGCACCCCAGGATACCACTGGCCTTCTGGGCCACAAGGTCACATTGCTGTTCCATGGATAACTTATTGTCCACCAGGATTCCAAGGTCCCTTTCCATGGGGCTGCTTTCCAGTGGGTCTACCCCTAACCTATACTGGTACATGGTGTTGTTCTTCCCCAGGTGCAGGACTCTACACTTATCCTTGTTGAACTTCATTAGGTTTACCTTTGCCCAGCTCTCCAGTCTGTCCAGATCCCTCTGGATGGCAGCACAGCCTTCTGGTGTGTCAGCCACTCCTCCCTGTTTAGTATCATCTGCAAACTTGCTGAGGGTACATTCTATGGCTTCATCCAGGTCATTGAAGAAGATGTTGAATAAGACCAGACCCAGAACAGACACCTGGGGAGCACCACTTCTTACAGGTCACCAGCTGGACTCTGCACCATTGATTACAACCCTCTGAGCTCTATTGTTCAGCCAGTTCTCAACCCATCTCGCTGTCCACTCTTCTAACCCACATTTCCTGAGCTTACCCACAAGGATGTTATGGGAGACAATATCAAAAGCCTTGCTGAAGACAAGGTAAACAACATCCATTGCTCTGCCTTCATCTACCCATTCAGTCACACTATCACAGAAGGCTAGCAGATTAGTCAGACATGACTTCCCTTTAGTAAATCCATATCAGCTACTGTTGATAACCTTCTTTTCTTCCATGTGCTGAGATATGATCTCCAGAATGAGATACTCCATTACCTTTCCAGTGATGGAGGTGAGGCTGACTGCTCTGTAATTGCCAGGGTCTTCCTTCTTGACCTTTCTGAAGACTGGAGTGACACTGGCTTTCCTCCAGTCCTCAAGCACCTCACCTGTTCTCCCTGATCTTTCAAAAATGATGGAGAGTGGTAGAGTAACAACATCAGCCAGCTCCCTCAGCACTCGTGTGTGCATCCCATCAGGGCCCATGGATTTCTGTGTGTTCAGTTTACCCAAGGGATTTCTAACCCAATCCTCATCGACCAGTGGAGAGTCTTCCTCCCTCCAGGCTTTCATTCTTCCAGAGTCAAGGATTCCTGAGGGCTGGTCTTAGCAGTGAAGACTGAAGCAAAGAAGGCGCTCTGTAACTCCACCTTCTCTGCATCCTCTGTCACCAGGTCTCCCTCATCACTCAGCAATGAGCCCACATTTTCCCTATTCTTCCTTTTGCCACTGATGTATTTGAAGAAGCCCTTCTTGTTCTCCTTTACTTCCTTTGCTAGGGCTAATTCCAAGAGGGCCTTGGCCTTCCTTGTTGCATTCCTACAAATGCTGACAGCATTCCTGTAATTCTCCCAAGCGTTCCTATAATTCTCCCAAGATACCCATTCCTTTTTCCACATGCTATGAACTTCATTCTTCCACTTGATTTTTTTCAGCAGCTCCTTGTTCATCTATGCTGGTCTCCTGCCTCTTCTCCTTGATTTTTTACTCAAAGGAATGCACCTATCTTGAGATGCATGTTTGAATATCAGCCAGCTCTCTTGGGCCTCCTACATTCTAGAGTCTTAGCCCAAGGGATTCCTCCAAGCAGGTCTTTGAAGAGGACAAAGTTAGCCCTCCTGAAGTACAGGGTTGCAATCTTACTTATTTGCTTTGCTTATTTTGCTTATTTTGCTTACTTATATGCTTTGCTTCTTCTTTGTTGTGATCACTACTGCCAAGGCTGCCTCCACTATATATCTATTATGTGACTAAAGTAAGGTGAGAAAAATCCCATCCTAAACTCTGAGGAGAAGGGTTTTCCACCCTGGGTTTGTGCATTTGCATACAGGAACAACCACGCAGAATGGGGCCATGCCCCACACCAGGATTGTAAACAGAATAGTGTGTCAGCCTTACCTAACTATTTAGTTGCTCCTTCCTGATGGCTACACCCACTCCAGGATGGGATGGAAGCTGCTGTCCACCCTCCCACGGGTGATCTGGTCACCTGGGGACACTTTAGTGGTTGCCCCCCTGAAGCAGTCTCTGACAAAGGGCACCCAGTGACACAAAACTTCTTGACGCCTCCCTGCTGCATGGCAGCACAGCCCTTTAGGAGAGCACTAAAGAGCCTGACGGGGAGTCCCCACAGTGGCTCAGCTCAATAAAGGCTCCTGTGTAGGCTGCAAAGGAGCATCTCTATGACTGTCCATGGGCACAGAGTGGGAGGAAGAAGTTGGTACCAGTGCCCTCAGCATGTCATTTTCTTGCATCATTTCACACTCACAGATAAAGTGTTTATTGCTCATCCATTTGGAGCTCACCATGTGGTGAAGTACCAGCTTTCTTCAGTCTGCTAAATTACCTGATGAAACTTTTGATTTAGAGGATACAGCTGGGAGCCTGGGCAAGCATAGCTCTTACCAGCCAACTATATCTGCTGTCACATATGACTGACAAGATATTTATGCTGATGGGTCAACAGACAGACAGACAGATTCATTAATTTTCTTCTCCCTTGTCCCATTATCTAAGCCCCTGTGCCATCCACAGACACTGGAGTGAATGTTCATTTCTATTCCATTGTCATACTAACTACTGCTCTAGTTTAAGTATTCTTTTGAACCCTAAGAACAATGTGCGCAAGGCGCAAATCCATCCCACTCCTTCATGGCTAAGTAGGGCCATTAGACAGGAGAAACAATAGAAACGCAGCGGGTGCTCTGTGTTTGCTCCCTGCATGGCCGCACACAAAGACAAAAAGCGAAGAGGGCTGGATGGGCCAGGGATGGGTATTGGATACCCTGATGCACTCATTTTCCCAGCATCCCCAGATCACAAAGGAAAAGAGGTTTTGCATGGGCCTTCAGAGGCAACATCAGTCACTGGGCGCAGGACCTCATTGTCTGGTTTGTTTTGTTTCCCTGAACAGTATGTCACATATTTACTTTCCTCTTGGAGGGCTGATGCTAGCATAAAATCATCACCACGCTATGTCAAAATGTCAGCATGCCACATTGCCACATATCCACATGAGGCTGCCTCATGGGCCCCCACTAGGATTTCTGCATCCAATCATTTCCCATCACCAGTGTTTGCAGGATGTGAGATCTTCTTAAAATAGGACAAACTCAGAAATCCTGGAGCCGGTGGCAGCCCTCGCTCATGTCTCTGTCTTGAGTGACTCCATCTGGACAATGTAGGATTGCTTTTGATGGGCTGTGGAAGCAGCTGGTCCTGGTTAAAGTCTTTTTTACTAGAAATAAATATAAATGCTATGGATAAAAAGTCAGGATGGTCTTTCTCTCTGTCTTCAGTCGTTAGCAAGTTTTACCTCCAGTGAAGGGATTTTAAAATGGATTTGCTTGCTTAAGTGGCCAGCTGTATTTTAAATACCTCTACGTTTTATTAGTGTGCAGCTCTGAGAAGTTACAATTGCCTTGCTGCAGCTTATCTTGTTGCACAAGCAGGTGCAACTCCTCTGAGTCCCACAAACCTTCTCCTGACAGTGCTGGCCTCCACATCCCTCCAGAAATTCAGTCCTGGGCATTCAACAGCTTCTGCCCAAAGATGGGCTACCAGGAGAGTAAGGAAAGCAGAAGAGTTCAGCAAGAACCCAGTGCCGCCGACACACAAAATAGCAGCACAACCTCTGCTATGAGGGACCAGTCTGAAATAGGTAGATACAACTGGAGTGATAGTGTGTCATCAACCTTTGCCTGGGTGCAGGGTTGGATGCCATGCACCTCTGGCTGCTCCAGAAGCACTTGCCAATGCTCCCGTCCACTTTCCTCTCAGTCCCGCACCACTGGCACAATCTGCGTGGTGGCTGCACAGAGGCCGTACACATCTGACTCCAGGATTTGCTCTGCCAAATCTCACATGCCAGAGGTCTGAGGCTTCTTCCTCTGAATGTCTGAAGCGAGCACCACAATGCTGGGACACTACCAAACATCCCGTGGGCTCGGGATGTGGGATGGGAGAGGAGGGACTGGTCACGCAGGCGGAGCGTGGATCCACGTCACTCCCCAGGGGAAGGGTTAAAACTGCCCTTTACTGTTTTTCTGTGACAGATCTCTTTACTCAGTGCTATATAATATAGCCCCAAACATATTCCAAGCAGCCAAGGGCTGCCCAGCCATCTGTTTGAAGACACAGACCTTCTGATGTAGGAGTCCCTAAAGCCTGGCCCATGGGACATTTACTATGGAGACAGCAAAGGGAATTTTTCCCTTCTAAGAAGCCAGCCTGTATTTGTTTTGTTGCACTGCTTCAGGCCAGTGTCCCATCCATGAACGCTGACCCATACATGACTTATATAGGAATGAAAATGTGGGAACCTCTTCTCCAAGTGAGACATTTCCATCCTTTCTTAACTCTTCCCTGACAATCCCACCCACAACTCTGATGTTCAAAAAAGAGAAAGATTTGATCATCACCCAGGTACCTACACTCAGTTCCAGTCATAGCTTCCAGAGGTTCTTTTTATGACAAATCCCCATTTTATCCAACTATCAGGTAAAAGTGCCAAACAACTGAATTACTTTCTTGCTAACTTTCAAATTTACAGACAGGTACATTAGCAAATGGTACCCATGGCCTGCAATGAATTAATAAAGAAACAGACCCACATAGCTGAAATACGGGTATTATCTGTAACTATTTTTATTACATTTCCTTTTATGTATCTATTCAGATTTAAAGCAATAAAAGTGACTTTGACCTTTCTAAGGTTCTAGGCACTCCCAGCACTATAAATTAGACAACAAACTAAGCCAAACGAAATCCCAGCAGTACTGAAATCACCTCTGGAGGAGGAATTCAGCCAACCTGGAGCTGCTCTGTTCCTCCATGAGGAAACTGCCCCATAACTTCCCCATGCTCTATTACTCCACTTTCTCATATTTCCAGTGATGATCTTTTCCCTCCCCTGAGACCTTCAGAGTAACATCTAGAGACATGTGGAGATTTCTCCCATAGCCCAGCTTAGGGTGGAGAACATCATGAGGTAGCCAAAGGGAAACCCAGGGTTTGCCCCAGAGTAGGAGATGGAGAAGCAGATGGGTGAGCACCCACCTCTCTTTGCTCTTGCTGCTTGCTGCAGCTTTGCTGCAGCTCAGAGGCCAGAGGGGCTCAGCCCCAATGCCCGTGGCCCCTTAAAGAGGGCAGACCCCTCTGAAGAAAGCAGAGGCACGGGGTCCCCCATTCCACAAGGTGCCCTGTAAAGGAGGCCCAAGGCAGCCTTGGGGTAATAAACCATGGACGCAGAGTGTCTTTGTGTCTTCAAAACATGAAATTCCATAAAATGTGCAAAGTATTTACTGGCAAGTAAGATAAAAGGGAACCAAAAATGTCACAAACTGACCCACAGGAATCTCAGCGCCATGCATACACCTGCCAGTGGGTTGTGGGTCCTCTGGAACGTCACTCCCCAGGCGCTCAGAAACTTTAGTGTTAAAGAAGGTGAGATCAGTTGGTTAGAGTTAAAATAACAACACAAAATAAAATAAAACAAAATAAAAATTAAAAAAAAAAATAAAGCACTTTTTAATGTTTTCTTTACTTTTCAGCCTTGCTCTGAGGCCTGGCAGAGGGTTTCTGTGGAGGCAAAACCCTGGACTGGGTGGCTGTGCTGCTGGGGCACTGGGCTGGGGTAGAGGTTTGGAGCTGCTGTGGCATCTGGCATGAAAAAATGTCCCGGGAAGCTGTTACATTAAATGGCCAAATCGATTTATTGAATGGCAGGTGTTAGCTACAAACAGATGGAGAACATAAAGGCATAAGCAGGCATTTGTATGGAAAAGAAGCCATCGATTTGTAGCGGGAGGCTCAATAGTGATCGTTACAGCCTTTAACAGAAATGTTCTTATTTTTATGGGCCGGGCGCCGAGCCACGAAGCGAGGAGCGGGCGGCTCGGAGCTCAGCCCAGCCCCACCCGGCCCGGGCCCGCCGGTGCCGGTGCCGGTGGCGGGGCGGGGATCGGCGGGTGCTCCGGGCTCGATGCCGGTCCCGGCGCGTGGCGGGTGCGTGGCGGGGCCGCGCCGCCCCCGGTGCCGCGCGGCGTGGCCGGCCCGTGGCGGCAGATGAGGCACGCGCCGTCCTCATTACAATGAGAATGGGCAGGCTGGAGGAGCCATGTGGCAGCAACAGTTTGCAAATCCCCCCTCCTTCTGTGCAAATCGGGAAACATTTCCAAACATTTGTACCCCAAATCGACCACATTAACACCCCTCGGAGCGGCGCTCCCGAGAGGGATGCTCCGCGCTACGGACATTTAGGCAGAAACAAAACAAGCAAGGAGGATTTCTTTTTCTTTTTTCTCTCTCTTTTTTTTTTTTTTTTTTTTCTTTAGAGGCGCCCGGTGTGTGCCAGCGCTGAATCGATGCGCAACTTTTCAGCTAAGGGGTTTAAAAACCACCAGGGAATCCA
>JANHGN010018180.1:0-63609 GCA_024605025.1 Megaceryle maxima
GGGGCCGGGGCCGGGGCCGCGGCCGCAACCCCGCCGGCTGCCGGTGGGGCGGTACGTCGGGGCGGGGTGCCGCGGTGCCGGGGAGCCCGGCGGGGGCTTACCCCCCGGGGAGACCGCCGAGCTCTTCTTACCCTCTTTGTTTGCTTGTTCCCAGAGAGGGTTTTATTTTTCCCTTTGTTTCTTCCTCCTTTTCTTCTACCCCCCCGCCCCCCTCCCAGCCCTCCCCTGCTTGGTATGTTTCCTTGATCATCTTTCCTTCTTCCTCCCTTTTGTGAGGGTGAGAGATCGCACGCACTTTACCTTAAAATCTGCGGCGAGTGAGTAGGCAGCCACCCGGTGTTCCCGGCGCGGCTTGTACCCGCCGCATATCGTCGCTTCCCCTACCCGTGTCCCCCACCCGGAGCGCCCCTCAGCCCCACGCTGGAGCGAGCAGGAGACAGCCCTTGTCGTCGTATCGGAGAGGAGAAGGGCAGAGTAGCCCAAAACGTGCACCAGCTGGGTGCCGCGGTCCGGTCCCCCCTCCCCACCCCCCGGGGGAGGGAAGCACATCGTGGAAATCTGTGAGCAGGTTAGTCTAGAAGCTTCTCCCTCCTAGCCCACCCGCCTGGGCCTGTCCGGAGAAGTTGAGGATGAGGGACACATCTCGCTACTGCCTTGGTGTTGTGTTGGCAACGGCACTGATGGCCCCGTGGGTCCTGGGCTGCCCCTCAGCTTCAGCCCTGTTCCACAGCTTCCTCACGCTGCCGTACACCATCTCCCCTGCCTGGGTGGGCTGCATGGGGAAGGCCCTGGTAGCTTTGGGTTAGGTGACGAGGACTTCTTCCAGTTGCTGTCATACTCGGGTAGTAGCATCGTTGCTATTGCCAGGTGGTAGTTACTCACCAGCAGGTCTCTGCTAAAACTTACTCTTGCTTGCTGCCCTCCCTAGCCCTCCGGGTTTCATCTCTTGATGGCGTTTTTGACTGTGAATCTCGTTTGAGGGGGGGTGGGGGTTTTTATATCGGTTTGCACTGAGTGCAGTGAATAGATGAGTTTGGTCAAAGCTTTTTGTTTCTGTCGTAAGTGATCAATAATCATCTGGTGGTAAGATGATCTTATTACAGAAAAAGCCAAAGTGCGCATTGAAAACTGAAATACAAGGTCAATAACTCTGGGGTTATCAACGTTAAACCTGCTTTGCATATTTGAGGATGACGTATTCCTTTCAAAGTAAAGGCAACTTCAAGCTTTTGATGAGCTTTATTTTCAGTGTAAATAATAAGCATGCAGTTAACATGGGAAACCAGCCATGTTTTGGTGAATGTTACCCACTCTTAAACATCCCTGGACCTTTTAAAATCTTATTCTTTAGTCAAGGTGGACAAGGATTGCAGTCCTCTTAGGTGAGAAGAGTTTTTGTAGCTCCCAATACAAAGGTTGGTTTGTTCCTAGTGCCCAGCAACTGCTACAGGCTTTCCAGACACAAAAGAAAGGCGTAGTCTGTGGCCTGGAGATCGTGCATGCTAAAAAGCCAGTGAGCTGAAGGGTAACGCAGATCAACAACCAGCTCTGCTGCCACCTAATAACTAGCTTTATTCCCAGAAATGTAACAGTTCAGTGAGACAAGTCATTTGTGCAGAGGTGCCGGTGGCTCAGAGAGGATCGCCGTAACCCTCAGGTCGAGTCTTCGGTGGCGGCGATATGCGGAGCTGGTGCTTCGAGAGTGGGAGCCTGGACAGGAGGAGGCTCTGGGGGCAGGTGAGGCAACCTCTCCTGGAGAAGGAGATGGATACAGCGCCGGAGCGGGGGAATGCAGCGCGAAAAGGAAGCAGGGCAGATAATCAGCAAGGGAAGAGGTTATGCGGGGACTCGGGGCTGAACATAAAAAGCTTCAAGTAATGAGTTTAATCTGCAAAATCTAGTTCTTAAATTGTATGTGCTTGCCAATTAGCTAACCATTCTGCAAATCAGAATGGAATTCAGATCCTATCGTGGTAAATGTATTGACTCTGAAGTGTTGCAAGTTAAAAAAAAATCTTTCCTCTTTCCCCTACTGTGGGCTTTAAATATGAACAAAAATCAGATCTGAGAATTGAGGAACCTTTTAATATACTCACTTTCTGGAGTTCACATTCTATCTAGCCTAGACTCCCACAGCTAAAATCAAAAACCCCTATGGTAATAGGACTTCAGGGGGCCAAATTCTGAGCAGTAGTAGGGCATTTCCTCCAGTGAACATTGCAGTGCATTGTGAGGAGGGTCACTGTCAGTCACAGTGTGGATTAAAGTGCAGGGGATGTGTAGCTGTTACCTTACAGGGAGCATGCATCCCATGCAAAGCACTTAGAGTACAATGAGGGAACCTGTAGCCCTTTTAGGCTTCTCTAATAAACACTTTAATGTTACATGTGTGAAAAAAGAGTTGCAGCATGACCTTTATTCTGCTATATTAAAGAGTATGTTCGCGTGTATGTGTATTAGTTTATGTGTCATAGCAGTTTTCAAAATGGCTGAATGATATTGATCCAATCAAAAATACCGTGAGAGAATAGTAGGACAATTGTAGAAATAATGTCAGTTTACATTGCTTAAGTAGCTAGCTGCAATAATTCATAGGAATTGACAGAATGCTTCATAAAGCTGTTGTTTCACCCAGTTTTGACCAGTATGGACTTAGAAAAAGTATAGAGGAATCAGCGCCAGAAATTGCCACTAACATTAGCACCCTGGGCAAGAATATTTACAGCTGTATTTTGGGGTCTGGGAGTGTTTGCTTTAGATAGCTAGCGTTAATGTGGTTTATACTACAGAGGATCAAAAATTCATTATGTTTGATTGGTAGCACAGGGATGTAATAATACAGGATTTCTCATTTTCTTGCAGCAGTAGCATTTAATTCATGCTAAATTTTGCA
Source organism: Megaceryle maxima (assembly GCA_024605025.1). NCBI lineage: Eukaryota > Metazoa > Chordata > Aves > Coraciiformes > Cerylidae > Megaceryle > Megaceryle maxima. Next base: position 2,894 of record JANHGN010018180.1, read on the forward strand.
GTTAAGCTTCACATTGAGATGGATAAGAGGTGTAAGGCTGGGAGATGTGTAGCTGTTTTTTTACCAGGGAATCTGACTTGCTCAGATGCATGTGCTTGGTTTTTTTTTTTTTTGTACTAGCTGCCTGTGGTATTGGCTGCACATGTTGATGAAGCAATCTGTCTGAGAGCTGTTGGAATTTGCATGTACAGAATTGGTTTGTTTAGATGTAGATCAGTTATTACTGCAAAAAGATAAGTGTATGCATGGAGCGTTGTTACCACAGATGGATGCTGGCTTCTGAGACCTTGGTCCCATCTCTGAGATAAACTTTTATGTAAAATGTCAGAGAACCAAGCAAGATGGGGGGCAAAAATACTACCGTGTTTATTATTATGTTCTGCATCCAGCTTATGCTAGTCAGTATAATGTATGTTGCTAGGACCCAACACTATGCTTGCCATGAAAATACTTGGGATTTTGTCAGTGTAAAATCAGAGCTTTATCCAGATGCTCAGCATTTGCCTGACAATCATTACAAGAAATACTGATGTAAAACTTCCTTGCAGAAGCATTTTGTAGAAAGTCGTAATACATAATGATAACTGCTGTATGTTTTGCTTTTAATCTAATGTTTCTTTTCTGCACTTGAAAATGACTGCATACAAATAGCACCTCTTTAGTCAGTTTTTTTCCTGCTTTCCCATCTATATTTAGAATTGTAGTTATTTAATTGAGTGATAAATGTGATGTCTTTTTTTTTTCTGTTAACCCAACAGAGACAGACGGGGTAATGAGAGTGTGAGCTGGCCTCTCTCCTCAATTGGGTATTAGCAGACCAGGATTCAGCTTAGAGTCCCACCTCTGAGCATCCCACAAGGCTTACTGGTCCTTGTCCCCTGTGCTTCTAGTCCTCTGAAGTTGGACTCTCTTGAGGCATCACATAAACCTTGTGCAGGGCAGAAGTATTTAAAATGCTGGTCTTTTTTTGACAGTTTCTTGGTCCTCACTAGCTACTCAAAGCACTTCTTCACGCAGTTGTCTGAACACAAATCAGGTGTCCTCTGAGGAGCTCAGTGTTGGGTGGTGAAAGCACTAATGCTTCCTTCTATGTAACTATGTACAAGCAAGTCAGGAAAATATATGTAAAAGTGGCTTCTTCCAGGGATTTGTGTGAAATGGAGCCAGCTGATCCTAAGGTCTAATGGGCTTTAACTCTGTTAACTTCAGTGGAAGGAGAAGACGTTCAGGTCTTTCAGGAGTAGGCCAGCAAATGTCAATGCAGTAACTGGTTCACACTTTGTGTTTAAGTGGTCTAGAGAACTTGGTCAGGCTCATGGCTCCGTAGAGCAAATGTATTCCATGTCCAGATGCTTAAGTCAGTAGGCAAATGAAACAGCAATGTCCTTTTATACTGAAGAGGAAAGTGAGTTAAAAAATTGAAGTCATGCTATTACGTCTACTGGTATGTTGATGACTTTCCATCTGTGAACTTAATAATTAAAAAAAAAAAAAGTATTCTGTTATATCACAATATAGTCATCACAGGTTGCTTTACTTGTACACATCAAACTGCTGCAGTGCATGCTAAGCTGGAATTTGAAACAGAGGTGGTCCCACTTGGTGAGTAGACCACTGATGATACCTTTTAGATGGAAACACTGAAAATAATTGAGTAATAACTGAAAGCTGGTGAAGTAATAGTGTTAGTAAACAGAGTGAATATTTACACTGAACCAGACAAACATTTGTGTAAAGTTAAAAAAAGCCTAGGAGATATTGAAGATCATAAGAACGCTTGACTGACAGCTGACAGAAGCAGTATTGTCACCAGATTTTAATGAATCTTCTGTCGGTGAAAGAAAACTTGAGATTAAGGCTGTTTAAATCCATGCTCATGGAGAAATAAAACATAATCCTAGAGTCCTGTTAAATGGGATATCCTGCAGTGTTCCAAATAATTTGATTTGGAGGGAAAATATATCAAATGTGTTTACATGTCATAAAACCAACATGAGATATTTTTCATATTAGATTTATTACATATAGATCTTCTTCTATGTGGAAAAATTAGATAAATGTGCTGCTTCTCTCTGGGCTATTGGCATTTTCATTGGAAATATGATGGATGTTGTTTGAAAAAAAATGGTTTGCTGAAGACTGGGAGAATCACTGTTTTAGATTTGGGAAGAAATACTTTACACAGGGAAGATGGTACAGTCTGTAAATGAAGCATTAATCAAGTTTACAGCTACATATCTGAAATTGTGGTGCAATTACCTTTTTCAGGAGTAGTTACTGTGTTGAGGGATCTGTTTTGCTCATATTCAGCCATTTTTCATGATGACGTCAATTATACAGTAAAATGTTACTTTTTCTCAAGTGCATATGTAACATACAGTTTTTTTTGGCCAGTGGGCTCAGTTCCACCAGGCTTTTAAATAGAGGTCAATGCCTGCCTCCGTTTTATATAACATCAAGTTAATTGGAAACCAATCCTACATAACATGGCAATTTGGAAGAGCATGTTTAAAATTAAATTGTCTAATAGTTCATTATGAAATGAACTGAAGTATGTTTACTGCAGCTGAACAGGTTTTATGTTAAAACTCCAGCTGGACTATAAAACTTTGGTCTTTGGTCTTTAGACTATGTCCTAATGTGTCTTATTAGGGTATAAAAATTAGACAAGCGGGGGGAAATACATTAAATTGGCAATATTTAAAATAACCTTGACAACCCAGCAGTTAAAAATTTTTGAAGGAACAGCTGATGAATTTTCAGAAGAACCTAAGAAGATAAGGGTTACTATGGTCTATTTAAGGACACTGCAAATTCATGTAGCATTGGTCTTCTGGAAGTAGCAAATTCAAATATTCTTACAGAAAGTCTTAACTTGCAACAGACAAAGCTGATTAGTCATCCAAACCACCAAAACAGTTAAAGCAAGAGTCAATATATCTTTGAATATAGACTGGAGAATTGCTTTAGTTATTTAAAAGCATTTCAGTATGTATAAGGCACTGAGTTACACTACAAACTATTAGGCAGTATGAGACTCCAGTAAAATCACTGTTATTTAAATTTGAAGCTTTATCTGCATGTCACAGTTACAAACTTCTATAGACCTCATGTATTTTGAGGCCTGATTTCTGTAAGGTATCTGTGAGGAAGCTGAAAAATATAATTCTGAAGAATGTAAGAAGGGGCTAACTTTGCATGTAGGAATTGCCTCAGTAAGACCGCATTGAAGTGAAAGAAAGTGGAATATGGCACATCAGGGCTGATGCATGGTGTGTTTCAAAGCTTTTGTTTTGGGATGCAGGCTACTTATGAAGAGAGAGGAAGAGACCAATATTAAGTTAAAAAAAATCTTAATGATAATTCATTTTGGAGCAGTAGTAAGTGAATTAGGCCATTACTTTGGAAGCTCTGTAAGGAATTTGGTTTTTTTCTGTTGCTAGAAAATACTGTGTATAAAACCTGTTGTCCTTTCTTTTGAGTATCAAAGCAGTCCAATGATTCTGTGTCGCTGTGATGCAGAGGTAATGAAGGCAAACCTTCAGAGACTGTCACAACATTGTAATTATTTTGGCAGTACATTGGAGATAATTTCAGCAATGAGGCAAAGAAGCTCTGCATTGATAAGCAGGTTTCAAGCTGGACAGCCGAGTAGAAATAAACAGTCCCAACTGGTCAGATACCAGTTTAAAACCACTCTACTGAGATTTTTATTGTTTGCAGAGTACAGTGCTCAGATCATGAATTACTTCTAAATAAAAGCAATGACTGTTTAGGGTTTTTTCCTTCCTCCCTCTGCCCAACACTAATCCTCCTAGAAGCTATGCTGAGGCACATGGAGGACAGGGAGGTGATTTGAGACAGCCAGCATGGCTTTACCAAGGGCAGGTCCTGCCTGACCAACCTGGTGGCCTTCTATGAGGGAGTGACTATATTAGCGGACATGGGAAGAACTATGGATGTCATCTGTCTGGACTTCTGTAAGGCCTTTGACACAGTCCCCAACAACATCCTTCTTTCCAAATTGGACAGATAGGGATTTGATGGGTGAACTGCTCAGTGGATGAGGAATTGGTTGTATAGTCACATTGAGAAGGCAGTGGTCAGTGGCTTTATGTCCAGATGGAGATCAGCGAGGAGTGGTGTCCCTCAGAGATCTGTTTATTATCTTGATCAATGATATTGATAGTGGGATTGAGTGCACCCTCAGCAAGTTTGCAGATGACTCTAAGCTGAGTGGTGTGGTTGATAAACCTGAGGGATGGGATACCATCCAGAGAGATGTGTAAAAGCTGGAGAAGTGGTACTGTGAACCTCATGAGGTACTACAAGGCCAGATGCAAGGTCCTGTACCTGGGTCAGGGTAAGCCCTGGTACAATACAGGCTGGAGGATGATAAGATTGAGACAAGCCCTGCTGAGAAGGACTTGGGGGTACTGGTGGATGAAAAGCTGAACATGAGCACTTGCAGCCCAGAACGGCAATCAGATCCTGGGCTGCATGAAAAGAAGCATGTCCAGCAGGTTGAGGAAGGTGATTCTTCCCCTCTACTCTGCTCTGGTGTAACTTCACCTGGATTACTGTGTCCAGCTCTGGAGACCTCAGCACAGAAAAGACATGGGCCTGTTAGAGTGTGTCCTAGAGGAGGGCCACAAAAAGAATCAGAGGGATAGAACACTTCTCCTGTTGGGGTTGTTCAGCCTGGAGAAGAGAAGGCTCCAGGGAGACCTTATAGCAGACTTTCAATACTTAAAAGGCACATACAGGAAAGATAGGGAGGGACTCTTTATCAGGGAGTGTGGTGATAGGACTAGAGGTAATGGTTTTAAACTGAAAGAGGGTAGATTTAGGTTGGACATAAGGAAGACATTTTTTACAATAAGGGTGGTGAGACACTGGCACAGGTTACCCAGAGGGGTGTTAGATGCTCCATCCCTGGAAACATTCAAGGTCAGGTTGGATGGTGCTCTGAGCAACCTGCTCTAGCTGAAGATGTCCCTGCTCACTGCAGGGGGGTTGGACTAGGTGACCTTTAAAAGTCCCTTCCAATTCAAACTATTGTATGATTTTTGAGTTTCTAAAATATTTAGTAACTTAGAGGTTTAGCTCCAGTCCCAATCCCATCATTTTTCACCACCGTTGTTGCCTGTTTGATGCTCTTTGAACATAAGTACATTTTCCATGGCTGTCTGTTGATATGATGGCAGCAGGGAGTCATGGCACGACATTCCAAGCCACAGCTCCAGGAGCTCAATGGAACATCCTTTGGTGATTCTCTACAATACCCAAAATTCCCATTTACTGGTTATATTAGGCATGAGTGCTGCTTCGTTTTCTTTTATCTGCCAAAATTCTGCAAATGGCTTTCACAGAACACAATATCAAAGTGTTCCCCCACCACACCTTGCTTTTTTCCAGCAAACGTTGTCTTTCCTAAAATGAGAAGAGTTCTTCAGAAAAAAGGACAAGCAGCAAAGGCAGCAGAAACTAAGACCTTGTCAGCAGATACGAATGCAGTTGAAGCTAGGCTGATTAAATAAAGCTCCCCTGATTTTGAACACTGAAATCTCCCTTTGAATTTTTGAAAACTTCTGTATGTTTCAACACTGCTAAGAAAAGGAAAACCTAACAGGGTGATTGAAAAATTAGAAGAACAAAATATTTTACTTAGGAGTTTTGTTTTGATTAGAAGAAGGGGAGGTAAAGCAGAAAAAAAATTGTTTCTGGATAAAATTTTAATTCTTTTAATTTAGGGTCAAACTCTTGGTTTCATTGTCATGAGTTAAGGACTGATAGCACATTCCACTGGTAGATATATTTTACTTGAGTAATCTCACCTTCCTCACAGCTGTCTTGCCAATATGAGGGACCAGCAGTGCTCTTGACCATCTTTCTTGAAGTCATGTGACCTACATCCAGCCTAACCTCTGTGTTACTCTAGTACAGCGACAAGGGAGAACCAAACTACGACACAGTGTGTTCCTTTTTGGCACATGCTGAACTGAAAAGATATTTTAGTTAGTTTTTAATACATAAGTAAAAAGAGTTGAATGAAAGGACTTCTGTAACTTGACTTACTATATAGGTGTAGTATGAGAAACATACGTTCTCTTTGATTTATGTACTTTTTAACTGAATTTTATTAGTGAACAGGTGAAGGCAAAATGACAGTCTGCATCACTCTGGGACTAGATTTAGCTGGCAAATGGCAAAGTGTTATGGAAGTCTTGAATGTGATAGTAGCATTAAAAAAGATGCAAGTGATAGTTTGAGCCTAACATATATGCACTATAAGTCTAGATGTCTGTGTACTGATGACATTTAAATGTGTATTTTCCACAGTGTTGTTGAAATGATGCTTGTGTCCTTGTGGTCATTTTGTTATGTCTCTGTAGCTGCTCATTTTCATCAGTTTTTAAACACTGACTTTAACACTGAGTCAGTTTTGACTAAAGCTTGGTAATTTGTTTTTTAAATGTATGTTACATTAAAAACCAAACGTAAATTTCTCTCATTTACAGTAGGTTAGATGTAAGATAATTTTCTGTGATCTCATCCATGGAGGAGTCAATTAAGAATCCTTGCTACTTCCTAATTTATTCACTTGCTATTCATTTTGAGTACTTTGATAGAAGATTAAGCTTGAATATATTTGGTGGTTTTTTTATTTTTCTTCCTCTAAGAGATCTTTGTGGATCTCTATCATTACATGTTCTTTTTCTAGCTTAGTGTAATACAAATAGCTCACATTAGCTCAAAGTTCTTTAAGTTATTTTGTGAGTGTCAAGTAACTAATTTAGGGACTCCTAGCAGACTACCTGGGAAACCCTGGAAAACAGTATCAGACTGTGGCCATTTTGGGCATTTCTTTGGTTTGCTTTATACTTCCTTCTTTACTGTTTGCAATCTGTTTTAGAAAGGTAGGCAGCCATACTGGATATAACACTGCCTAACTGATGGTTTAAATGATGAGCAGGGAAGCAGTTAACAGCTTTGAATTTGTGTTTTGTCAACATCTTTCAGAGTCAGTAACCCACTGAAATAAGGGAACTTATTGTCACTATTATCTGTTGCCAGGCTGAATAAGAAAGCACTATGCTTATCCAGGTTTGACTGGCCACTTTCACAACTACAAGGATTAAATCCTAGCAATTCTGCCAGTCAGACTTCTATTCTGGTTGCTTCTAGTGAGTTTATCATCACGGGAAGTATTTGTTTTCCTTTTTTTTTTGTTTGGTTTGTTTGTTTGTTTTGAGAAAGAAATCTGAAGAAGTCTTCGGAAATAACAAATATTACTGATCTTGGATCCTTGGATTCAGTTGCATCTGATACATTTCATAGTTTCCAGGTTTGATTAGTCACCTGTGAACTGACCGCTTCTAGACACCAAAGAGAATTAATTTCTCCACTCATTCCTTCAGAAGATTTTGTTTATGGTCATAGTCAGTGTAAGCTAAAATAAGCAAAAAGTCCAGACTCCACTAGTCTATGTGATAAGCCTGCTCTACAAGGCACATGTAAGCCTCTATGTCTTAAGTTGCTTTTCCCGTTCTTTGCTACAGGCACTTGCTGTTTCAAAACATCATCCCCACAATAGGGTGGAAAAACCTGAATACAGTCCGAGTATGTGGTTTTCTTTTTGAAGTCAGGATGACTTTAATTCTGCTGTGCATTTTGTCATTGATATTGTTTACCTTGATTCTTCTTGTCCTGAAGTGGGGTATGTAAGTGGTTTTGTGACTGGAAACCAAGGGCAGTGACAGCATCTCTTACAAAGTTCTTGGTCAGTTTATTCCTGGATGACTGGAGTCCTGGCATTGTTTGCTCTGTGAAGGAGTACACTTCATTCATGTATTTGTGGTAGTATCAGTGTCCTATATTTTCCTATATTCTTTGAATTATGTATTATCATGTAAAAATAAACTGAGTAATATGTAGATGAGAAAAATAAATATTTGGCCCCATATTCTACATTGTGAAACAGCTTTTCCTGTGTATTAGCAGGATTATAAAGAGCCAATTAATGTGAGACTTCTGAAGAGCAAAGTAAAATCAGTTTCTGTAGTTATTAAGGCTCATTGCAAGGTTTTGCTAGAGTCAATGACGATTATAAAACAGATTTAGACCAGGTGTGGTCTAAAGTGTAGACCAAGTGCACAGACCTGTAAGCACTTTTAAAAACACCTGTTATGATAAAGCTACAGGCTGCTGTTGTCAGATCTGCTACTCCCTAACTTACTCAGCCTCTGCTCAAAGTGATGGAAGCTTTAGTGCAGTAACTTCATGGCACATAATTCAATGATGTTAAAATTGGATAATTCATTCCTTTCCCTCTCCCATTTTATTTCTTTCTATTGAATAAATTTCAGGCTTGAAAGTAACAAAGGAGCTGGGTTCGTGACCTGAATATAGCTGAAATTTACCTGCAGATTACTTCCAGTCCCATCAGATGTTCCTTCCATTTTCAAACTGCATCTCTCTCTAGTACTATCACATTAGTTTTTCATGCAGAGGTTTTGAGGCACTGAGTTCCAACCATTTTCATTTTATGATGATCAGTCAATGCATGAAAATCAAATCCTGATTTATTCCAGCCATTAAGTGGCAAAGATTTGGACTGCAAGTAACATTCTATGCCAGAAAAAGACAACTTTTCTGGTGCTTCAGCATGTGTCTTGCAATCTTCTCACAGTGAGAGCCACAGAACTGGGGTCTCCTTCCTTTCAGACTGAATGGGGCAAGTAAAGTTTTTGCCAGAAGAAAGATGGAGGTGGCCTTCAGAGATCCAACACAGTGTCCCCTAGACAGGAGCAGCTTTAGACTGCCATAACATTGGCCTCGGCATCATCTCTTAGCTCAATTCCTTTCTCTTGCAGTATCTGAACTATCTGGCAGTTTCTGTATAGCCCTAGTGTGAGAGTTATACTTGAAGTAATGCCAAATGAAGCTTGATGTTAGGCATGAAGGTGTCATTGTTGCACTGACATAGAGGGTTTTCAATATATGGCACCAGATACTGCACAGGTCAAGGTTAGTCTGATGTTAAAACAGTTATTTCAAATGCATATGCACTGCTGCTGAAGTTATTGTTGTGGATCCTCAATTTTCTGAAAATTTGTGGCACTTGTGAAGAAGAGAGAGAAACACAGAAAATGCATTTTTGGAAGCAGTGAGCAGGTAAAAAGGGCCCGAGATATTTGTTTATCTTCTCTTTTCTTAAACTCCCTTCCACAAATTGCTTAATGTTTGTTTAAAAAAAAAAACCTGAATGCCCATCCCTAGCTGCATATGTGTGTAATAGGCCCCAGGTGTGCCCATGCTGTCCTGAAGAGCACACAAGAGACATTTCCAGCACTTCAATGCTTGAGGCATTGTCCTCCTTCTACCCAGCGGTCTCATTCATGGCTTCTGTGAGATAAAATAACTAATAGTGTTCAGTGACCCATACTACCAACTTTCCATTTCAAGAGCCTGAAATAGATTTTCCTTGTCTCTGACATGTGAAAATCCTGTCTGTGCCTTGTGACCCATTGCCTGAAGTGTGCGGGAGAGCAAACAACAGGTATGGAGATCCTGGAGTTTAACGCAGCAGAAATCTGTTTGCAGAGCACCAGAACACACAACTTTTCTTGCCATCTATTATAAAACCAGCCTCCACTGACACCTCTAAAGACTTCTAGACTCGGCCTAGGTCATCATAAAATGTGCATCTTGCTGGACAAAGACCAGTGCATATGAAGTGCCTTCCCATCCAGGCTAATGTAGAATAACTGCAGTAACAGAAAGGCTTTTAGCAATAAGGTTAACAGCTGTTGTTGCTACAGTGGTTAAATAAGTCAGAAGCACTGAACTTATGGAAACATTCTCTGGACTTGCATACCTGTAGGCTCATCTGTAGTCATAAGTATGAATTGTTGTCTGAGAGTATTCACAGTCAGAAACAAGTCAGAAGTCAAATCCATTGCTATCAAAGTTTGATATAAGTTGCTACTCCTGAAGAGCACTTATAAATTCATCTCATTTTCTTCTTCAGCAAAGTACATTTTCAGAAGAGTGCAATTAAACCTAATGAGGAACCTGTTCAGTCTGTCCAGCCAAACTTGGTGCCCCAGAGGTCAGAAGTGCTGCCAGCTGGGCTGCACGGGTGGTTGGATCTCACTTGTAGTTTTTTTGTCTTCTCTAACTTGATCATTTAAAATAGCTTGAGGAATATTTTCTGAGTAAACACCACAGCCCCTGTTTTCAGTGATGAAAAGATGATTTGGGAAGAATCTTCCTTCTGTAAATAACAGTAATAATACTAGAGATTTGCATTCTATCGTTCATACACTAAAAAAAAAAAAAAAAAGAATCAGCCTGAGAAATGAAAAAGATGTATTATACCAGTAGGTTCATTCCACCTTGCAGGAAAGAAAAGAGAATTTCTATGTTAACTTGTTACCCTTTTTATATATTTTCTTTTTCCTATTTGTGGAGCAATGCTTTTGAAACTTTGCAAGTACTGCTCCACAGTGTCTAGATATGTAGAGAACAGATATGCAGGAACAACAGATGCTTCACTCTGTTTGCTTTGCTTTGTTTTCCACATTATAGAACACATTATAGAGGGGCTATTTTGTGCTGTTTCCACCCCAGCCCAGTATTTTTTTTTTACACTGAAGACTTCTGACACCCTTTTAAATAGTAGTTTTAATTAGTTTCCCAATTATTAAGAGCATACCCACTCAGAGAAACATTCTAAACAGCACAATTGTAAAGATTAATTGTTCAGATATAATTAGAACCATGCTTTGTGCTCAAAAGCACCGGTGGATGTCTACAGTCATATTATTTAAATCATGTAAATTTATCTTGGACTAATTCCATTATCTCTAAAAACAAAATCTGCTCCATATCACTTGATTATCCTTCTGCTTGTGGTATTTTAATTGCGGCATGATGTCAGTGTCTTCAAGGTACTAGTGAGAGTAGTCTTTTCATCCTTAAAAAAAACCAAACAAAATATGCTCAGACTCTTTAGAGAAGAAAGGAAACAATTGCTTCTCTCTAGTGGTCATTCCCTTCAGACTTTGGAACAGAAGGCAAAGCTTTTTTTTTGAGGACCAGTTTTCTGAAGATTAAGTGAGAAATAATTGCTACTTTTCAGTTGTGCGAAGCAGTGGGACACAAGGCAAGAATAGTTGGGGGGGGTGTTGAAAGACAGGGAGGAGATGATGGTGTTAATGGAAAAGAAGTGGGTGGTAATCGCACATTAAAGACTCTGGGATATTAACCTTTGACTTGCACATGTTGTTTATTTCATGCTTGATTAATGGTTTTAAAATATAGAAGGAAAGGCACCTTTTGGCCTTTTAAACAATGCACACCTTCAGTGAAACACTTCTCTTTGTTTTGGTTGTTTATTGGAAAAGGGAAAATCAAATGGTGTTATTCAGACTCCTGTCCATTTGATTGCATTTATAGCAGTAGTTGATGGCCTCTTACTTGGAGCCTGCGAGATTTCATTGGAAGTGCAACACATGCTACATTCATCCATATGATTAACTGAATTCTCTGAATTAGGAGGGTGACTTTGTCAACCACAATGTGGTATTGATTCTTTGTGCTTTTTGAGGGGTATTGTTTGTTTGTTTGTTTTTAAAGGTCCCCAAATTTTGTATGCTAGTTTACCCAGGTTCCCTTCCCAATTAATACTTTGGAGTGAGTGCTTACAGTATTTTTAATGTGACATGATGTCAGTGTTTTCCAGGTACTAGTGAGAATAGGGGTTTTTATCCTTAAAAAAACCCAAACAATGAGCGTTAGACAAAATTCTGCTTCTGCCACATGTGTAGAATCCCACTGATTACCAGTGGGAACCTTGCACGCTTGCAAGGGCCCTGCTGGGCTTATAAACCTCCAGTAAGCATTGAGACAGGCTAGCTCTAGGATGAATGAATTGGGTTGGGTACTACTCTGCTGACAGTGTTACTATATTTCATGTTTTGACTCACAGAGTAGGCACCTTCGTATAAGAATCCCTTGTACTTCCAAAGTAGATTCAGTGTGATCAGTACAGTTTACCTGATGCTGGTATTTTATATAAGACCCTTAAAAACTCTAATTCCATCTTCTCAGTGTGAGATTTTTAAGGCTGTTTAAGGTCTTCCAGTACCTAGTTCTCCTTGAATTGTACAGGTCCCTTCTGTAGCTGTGAAATCCTAACCCCAAAGGTCTTGTGGGGAAACAGTCCCCATTTTCCTCCAATCTTTAGTCCAAATTTCTTTAAACTATGTACTATAACAGTATATATATTGTTAGTTCTATACATGTTTTACCTTGCATTACGTGAGTGAAATGGCTCGTGTACATATTCACCTACAAAGAGCACTGGATTGAAAAATCAGCATAATGAAATGTTGTTTAGTGCTGTAGACTTTGTTTGCATAGCATGCAGTTTTATTTCTGTAAACATCAGATATTCATATCTGTTATTTATGCAAATTTTAATGTCTGCTATAGATTTGCAGTCTTTGCATATTCTCTATTGAACTTTGATTATGCTGTTTGTAAAACATAGACAAGAATTTAATGCCCATTCCTGGTGATGATGAAGCATTTTCTTCTTTCTCAGAAGTATACTTAATCTTTTAATTTTATCAAAGGTAGAATTTAAATAGATACATCTGAAAAGCTAAGGGAAAGAGTGTGGGTTTGTTACGGAGCTTTTGGTGAATGGTATGTGCCTGTGGAAAGAGCTGCCGTGTGTGGGAGTAATGGTGTTTGAACTGCTGATTGCAGCCAAAGGTTACTGGAGTGAAGACAAATGAATCCTTCAAGGCAATTAAAAGTAATGTAGTTGATGAAACAGAAGCTGCTAATCCCTGCCAGTTTCATATAACTTTAGATTTAGGTCAGCGTGCCAGTGATACAGGCTACACCAAAGGTGAAAGCCACTGCTAAAAGTTGTGTATGGATGGTGTGCAGTGGTATGTCTTTTGGGGAAGAAGGAGTACCAGGGTCATTTCACACTAATGCTCTACACACTCCAGTGAATACACTTCAAGCTCCTGATCCTACTGTTCTTAATGTACTAGGGCCTATCTTGGATATTACTTTTCCATTTTCAGCTGGGATGCACAGGTTTAACGAAGATGCTGCAGTTATTATAGCCCTATGTGAAGCTGGGAGTGAGAGGCAAAGAATGCTTTAAGCATGGGTTGAGCAACCAGCAAAGGTCAGAGTGAGCCTAGACCTGCTTACAGCATGCTGTGAAGACTGAAGTTTTCACTACATATCTTGCCTCAGCAGAGAGATCCAAATGAATTTAATTCTCATAGCAGGAAAGAAGTGGGAAGGGGAAAAGGGTGGAGTAGTAGGATAGAAAAGACCACGGGATTTGAAAAACGCAGGGGAATGTAATAAGCATGTGTTGTTCTGGAAAGAAGGCTGATTAAAAAAAAAATAAACTTCCTGCTATTAACTAAAATAATACAAATCCAAACAAGCTTAAAATAGACATCTTTCCTATATTTCCATTAAAAGAGAAAAAAAAAAGAATGAAACCATCTCTGAATTTTATCTTTTTTGTTTGTTTGTTTATTTTGAGACTTGTGTGTTGTCTCAGGTTCAAATATCATGTTTCTGGGCTCTCAGAAAAATGCATGTAAACTACTGGGTAGTTCAAGGGTCATCACTTAAGTACTGCTAAGAGCAGAGTGGTATCTGTGTTAGCAAAGGAAGATTAAAGAGGAAAAAACAGCTGAACCCAGAGGTCAGAGTATCCTCTAAGCAGGTCAGCTCAGCTGAACTTCTAATATATAGAAGTTTTAAATTACTGTGCCACAAGCAGAATTTGGTTTCATAACATTTCATAGTATGCTTCTACTATATGTTTACATATATGTAGTCTAAAAAATATTGTGTTAGGTAGACCCATGTAATGGGTAAATGTCCATGTAAATCAGTCTTTGCTTTCTGTACCTTTGTTGCTTTAGCCTCAAGGAACTTGAAGAAGGAGGCTTACAGTGCAAAGCAAGTTGGGGGTTTTTTGTGTGTGTGTGTGTGGGGGGGGGGTTGTTGTTGTTGTTGTTTTTTCCCCTCTGAAATTAAGCACATTTTTATTATAACTAATCTATGAGAGAAGAAATGCTGTGAGAAGCAAGTATTTTTCCTGCTGTACATTTGTACAGTGTGTGCCCCTGCTGTAATGTAGAGGTTCAGGGAATCTAAAATATCTTTATGGCTATAGAAGTTGAATTTTTGGGGGGTTTCTAAAAGTAATATTAAGAAAGAAATTTCACATGGTGTTCATCATCTTTATAATGATCCCTTTTTCTTCAAGGAATTTCTCTACTCACACATATAAGTGAAGGCCAATACATCATATTAAAAAATATATCTCAAAAGAGAAATTCACAAAATGCCTTTTATCCCCATCCTTCTCTGTCCTATCTGAGCATCATTCATCATCTTTTCTCTACTGAGGATATCTCACACTGCGAGGATATGTCCTGCACCTTTATCCTCTAGTCCTCAGATAGTCATCTGTTGGTTTGAACACTGTGGTGCCAAAATGGAGTCTGTTAGCTGGTAACACAACTGAGAGATTATATCAGCTCTGAATGACTGCAGAATGACCAGAGTCCTTCTGAGGAGAATGAGTACCAGACTGCCCTGGTATAGGTTTTCATTCCTTGTAGGAAACCCAGAGGCCAAGGAAACATGCCTACTTTCAGGTACGTCTGACTTGCAGTCATGACGTGAGCACAGGTGTACTGCACAGTGTGTGTACCCACTGCTCCCTGCTGCTGGTAGCACAGGTTAATGTTGACTCTCTTCTCTACCCATCTCCTCACTGCATCCCTGTGCACTGCACCTCACTTCCAATGGGAAGTTGATTTTCCTGTTCCAGGCAAACACAGATTATGGGTGATCTTAACTGTTTCCAAAGTCAATCTTCATAGAAATGTGACAGGAAGGGCATGCAAGTGCTCTTGGCAGAGGTCAAACAAAGCTCACTTTTGCCTTTCATTGTAGCTCTTTGCATGGCAGTGGGAAAAGTAGGGGGCAAAGCAGTGGAGCAGTATGAGGAAAATATCCTTTTTAAGGCATGTTGAATTTAACACTGGAAGCTGCTCTCTGTGATAATACCCAGAACAAAGAGCCCACATCAGCTGTCCTGAACACAGTGCTGCTGGGTCCCAGGGAACCCACTGTCCAAACTCTAGCAAAGATACCAAAATAGCAATAGTCAAATGAATAGATGAAGAAGGTGATGTGGGAAATGGAAAGAGATTCAGCTGGGACACAGGAGGAAAGGGGAACACTCCTCTGCTGGCAGGGGATAGCCTGGATCAGCTATTCATTGTTCCAGGCAAAGAGACAAAAGACTTGATAGAGTGAATGGTGTCTATTTTTAGTAGAAAATGCCTTCTGCTTCTTTTGCATAAGATGTGCTACACATCTTTATTTCTGTTTAAAATGAGGGATTAAATCTAGCTCTCCAGTTCAAACAAAATACCCATAGGTGTCATGAGTATCTTTAGAGATGATGACTTGGAGATATCATGCCCATGTTCTTACTCCTGTACCCATCAATTCCTCGTCAACTGCATTACGTTGTTCTACAAGCTCAGGGGAGTGTGGAGAGTGTGAGAAACCCAGGGTAGGGTGGCAGTGATGTGCCTGTGCCACACAGGAAGTGTGCTTCACTTCAGGGCAGCACCAGTGATCCTGTCCAGCAGTGCTGTGATGAGGGAGGACTGGGTGCACGTCCCCAGCGAAGCTGGATTTCAGTCCCAGAGGTGACAGCAACAGTAGTGTGCACCAAAGTTCTCATCTCGTTACTGTAACAACAGGGTGCATCCTTTGTAGTCCAGGCACTCCATGCCTGATGTGTGATGCTCAGCACTTGCTCTAACAAGCTGAAATCAGCTTTTATTTTATTTTTGTAATATCTACTATTTGGGAATAGGGAAGAAACAATAGCTCACAGCCATTGTGTTTGGTGATGAGTTTTTGCCAGCTTCTTCTAAAACTCTTGGGTACAAGGGAGGTGGATGTCTGGATGGCACTGGTTTGCATTCTTATTCTGAAGTTTTGGAAGATAAGCATATAGCATGTATATATGCATAGACAGAAAACACTTGCAAAAAACAGTGTAACCTATTTCGTAGTTGAATGTCACAGTGAGGTTTGGGGGGTTTTATTCATTGTTAGCAATAGAAGATATTGCTGAGGTTTTAATAGCATTGTGTTCTCACAGTTTGAAGTGTATGGAAGTTGGTCTGCTTGCTCTATCTATAATGTGACAAACTATTAGTGAAGACCATACTTCACTACAATGTTAAAATAACTGTATGTTAAGGACTCAAGGTCAGGAATAACATGATAAAAATTTGCCTTTTTTTCTCTCCATGATCAGTCTGTGCTCTTGTTCTGCTGACATCAAAGAATCATGGCACAGGAAAGTACAGAAGATGACTTGTCATTCCTGTTGCATGACATCCTCTAGCATCCTCAGGAGCACTTCTGTGTGCGTAATGTTTTGTATGAGCACAGTTCTTTACCAGAAAGTCAAATTCTATCGCTTTTGTTTTTGTATACTACTGTGACATTTGGTAGTACTTAAAATAATTTCTAAGGGACCTGATTTCCACCCTAACTCTCAAAAAGACCCAGGCCCTTTTAAGGTGACTCTAGTCATCTTTTGACACTTTGTCCTAAAATGCTCTTGACAGTTATTGCAAAGCAAGGCTGGTAAAAGGTTTCTTTTTAAAACAACGAGATAATGCATAATATTTCATTACACTTTTCTCAGCTGGCTGGGTAAAATATTTTGCTGTTGACATTTCTGAAAGACAAGACAATTCTTATTCAAGAACAAGTTTATATGCAATGAGGAGCTGGAATAGCAATAGTAATCTTTGCAAATCCTAATGAAAGCCATAATCCAGTGGAGTCCGTCTGCTTTGTAAAGCCTAAATCATTATAATTGCCGCCTACTCTTTCAAAGTCAGACCAGCAGCTCCGAAGTACCATCTTCCTGTCTAGATGTACCAGAGTCAAGAAATTCTCTCACTGTATATATATACATCACCCACTTGTATTCCTAACTCAAACATCAGCATCAGGAATTTAACCACAATGCCTTGAGTGCAGATGGTCAGCTTATTAGTTTACTATTCAGATGAATCAGTACTCCCTCCAGTTGTCTTCTTTGTTCAGCGTGGTTTCCCATGTGCCATTAAGCTAACCCTGCCTCAAATTATCCTCACAAATAACAATTCCCTACAAATATTTTGAGGAACTTTTCTGAATGATCCATCTTGAGTAACTGGATATATTTTACTCCTGCAATGCATTTAAGATATTCAGTATTTTCTGATTTTGAGATAATAGTTTTAGAGTTTACAGTCTTGGTAGAATATTAAAGGGGTGCTTGCTACATCACGTTATTCTTGTCAAATGCTGCCTCTATTATTAGCAGGAGGAACTACACAATATAGTAATTTGAGAACATAACTAAAAAATGTATATATTTTCCATAATAGGAAACCTTTTCTTTCTCTTTTATGACCAAATTGCAGTCTGCTAAAGTCAACAGACAATAAACTAGCTGGATTTTGAAGACTTCCAGAGTAATTCTGGTGCCATAAGCAGTCCAAAAATCAGCTGCTCATTTATCCAAGTTCCCAAATGCTGACTCTATCTTTTTTTTTCAATCACATAATAATCAGTTGCACCAGAATAGGCTTTTTAAAATTGAAACTATGTTATCGTGAGGTGCTTTGGTATTTGGAACACCGAGTAAAATATTTGTACCAAATCTTTGTTTTCTGGGAAGCACCAGATAAAAGCCATACCCTTGAAAGTATGCTGCATATTTTCTTTAATGTTTATGTAATAGTTTGTTTTAGGGCAGTTATTGCATGCCACTACTGGTAAGGAAAGGCATGCTAGATGCCACATTAAAAAAGGTGGCCAATAAGAAAAAAAAAAAAGTAAATCCTCAATCTGTTTGCATGAGAAAATTTAGGTAAGTTCAGGTCCTGGGAACAAAGAAAGTGTTAACACTCCTCCAGGCTGCTCTCCCACTGCAGCTAAGAAGCTGTGAAAAAATAGACTCTTTCAGGGCTTGAATGTGAATGAGTTGAACTCTCCTGTTACTAGGAAATCTTTTCAGAATCAGACAGAACTGAGCAGGTTTTCAGTTAGTCGTATCCCATTCATTCCCTCACCCCTTATCCTCCACATGCTGATTCAGCTTGTAACAGCACAGGTTAAGGCTCTTGAAGTCTGATCAAAGATCTCACACAGCTGCAAAGTGGTACAAGTGAAGGCACCTTGCCTTTTGTGCTCTTCCTAGTTGCAAATGTTATTGCTCTATCACAGCTATTGCTGCCATCTAAACCAGAAGCAAAAATGCACATTGCTCTGGAAATTGGCTGGTATTTTAGTTATTAAATTATAACTAATCCAAGAGGTTGGGTAATGCTAAATGATTTTGTTCCCTCTGCTCAAATGCTGATTGCTTCTCAAATCCTACTGCCTCACTTCCTCAACCTAACTGTCACCTTTATCTAAAATGTCTTACAAAAATATTCTGAAGTACACCTTATCACCACTCATGTTGGAAGAAAAAGTTACCTGGTTTGTGTCTTACAGCCACTGCTTGTGAATCACTGATGTGTTTTGACATTTTTAGCCTTCCCATGTCATTGGAATGAAGAGTGGACTGGAAAGCACTCTGTCATTAAATGTTCTTCTAAGCATGATCAAAAGCCCCCTTTTTGTGTGAGGTTCTTGTAGCCCCATTTTTACATGAAGTCCACATAGTTCACTTGCTAGGGAAGAAGAACTGACAGGAAAGGACACTGCCTACACTGAGTCACCTTTTGAAAGAAACAGCAGCATTTCCATAGTCTCTGGAGTGACAGTAATAGCTAAGATACACTGGTAAAAGAGCCTTGGACAAACCAATACAGTTTTCAGGTAACAATCTTAAAACTATCAGCAAGATAAATTTTTTCCACTGGGTTTGGAACCAGAGCTGAATAATGTCTGTCTGTGTTTTTGCAAATAGATGCTCTTCTGTTTGTGTTGACTCCTAAAACAATCTGTACATTCAATTTTAAATCAGGGAGCAAATCTTGATAATTTTTTTTAAAGTTGAAACAAAGTACTCAGTCATGAGCCAGTTATTCCAGCAAGCGATGCCTCAGCCTGTCACTGTTAGCCCAGCAACTTTTATTGATTTGTTGGTGTTTATGTATTTATTGCTGGTTTTCCCCTTCCACTTACCCCTAAATTACTGGGTGGGGGAAGATTTTTGGTTCTTTTCTCTTTTGGATAACTCCTCAGGTCTTGTCATCACAAGAGGAGGTGGGTCCTGTGGCTGTTTTCTATACCACAATGCTTTCACAGGGTGTCAGGGTTTGGAAGGGACTTTGGAGATTTTGAGTCCAACCCCCCTGCCAGAGCAGGATCATACAATCTAGCACAGGTCACAAAGGAACCCATCCAGGCGGGTCTTGAAAATCTCCAGAGAAGGAGACTCCACAACCTCTCTGGGGAGCCCGTTCCAGTGCTCTGTGACCCTTACAGTAAAGAAGTTCCTCCTCATGTTAAGGTGGAACCTCTTGTGCTGCAGCTTACATCCATTCCCCCTTGTCCTATCACAGGGCATGAGTGAGAAGAGGCTGTCCCTTTCCTCTTGCTTTCTTCAGGAGCTGTCCTTGAGAGGAGATCATGAGATCCTTCTTGGTAGACGTGTGTGTGAAGAGGTCCCTGTGCCTTTCTCTTACTTCACAGGACATCTTCCTCAATAGCAACATTTTCTCCTGCCAGGGAACCATAGCACCAGTAAAGATTATGAAGAATTTATCTAACTAGACACTGGTGTAATTTTGCTGCCCAGCTCTCGTATTACTGCAGGTTTCTCACTGTCCACATCTGATGACAGTACTGACATGTAGCAAGCTATCCAAAATACTTTGACTAGTCAGCAGCACCATACCCATATGCCAGCATTTTTCACTTCTCTCAGTGTTCGTCCTGCAGAGGAATAAGCTAATGGTTTATGTATAGCTTCTGATGCAGGGCAAAAGCTGCGTCCTGTTGTCAGTTCATTTCAATTCAGAATGCATCTTGTGATTGCATGTGCAGTGCAAAAAAAATTACTGTTTTTATTATCTGCAGCATGATAAACAATGTTTTAGTACTACTGCTGATCTGTAGTATGCTCTACATCAAGCCTAGCACTGGGTTTTCCCAAGTTTGTGAAGGGTGGGCTAAGCTATGGGTAAAGGCTGGGGTCTGTTGAGTTCTGTTTTCCTTCACAGCCTCATTATTTAAATGGCTACTGATAAATGAGGTACACAAAATGACATTAAAATGACTCATGATGTCAGCAAGCATTGCTGCTTGGAAATGTCACATTGCTGTCATTGCACAGAGGGAACAGGACCCAGCATTGGCTGGTGTATATAGTCAATAAGAATTGATCCCTAATCCCTTCCTGCCCTTTGCAGAATAAAAATGTTTTTGTTCAGGAGAAGTAAGGAGAGAAAAAGAAACACAGTTATATTTATGTTTGTTAATCATTTTATAGACAACAGAAATAAATATTTTTGTGACTTAAAGTATAGTTCATTGAAATATTTCCTGATGAGGGTGATGAGATCAGTATGTAATGGTGTCTGATGAGCAACATTAATTCATTGACTACCAACTGTTTAATCTTACATGTTTGATCTGTTTCTACTCCTTATGTTTTATCAGTGCCAACCTTCATTCTAATAATGTCTGATTCTGTGCTTCTTAGTCAGCTACTGAGAAGTGAATTTTCTGGGACTTACTCCTAATGAAGAAATGATGTGAGATTGAACCTGTCATTCCCGTGGAACATTAACCAGGCTTTGGTGTTGAGGG
The DNA here is from genome assembly GCA_024605025.1 of Megaceryle maxima. Classification (NCBI taxonomy): domain Eukaryota; kingdom Metazoa; phylum Chordata; class Aves; order Coraciiformes; family Cerylidae; genus Megaceryle; species Megaceryle maxima. Next base: position 23,807 of record JANHGN010018180.1, read on the forward strand.
AACTCTTTTAGATCCCTCCATGCAACCTTTTTATAAAGATAAGAAGATAGAGTAAAAACATATTCCATGAGCTCTGTAGCTTTTTATTTTGCTACATTGAAATCTAGAGGGAGAAGGTCATTAGCTCCACAGGTGAGACACTGTGGATTCTGCATGGGTGTGCAAGGTGTCAGGTTGGGAGGGTGCAAGGACCATTGCTTGGCAACTAATGGGCAGAAGTGCAATTAATCAACAGTTATGATAATGTATTATAGCTCTGTAGATGCAGTGCTTCTGGGTCTATGTATAAACCATGAGGATCAGATCTCTGCTCCGCATGTGGATCCCACAGGCAAGGAAAATACCAGGATGCAGTCTTGTTCACCTCCTGCACCCCCATTACTGCTAGTGGAAAACCTGAGGAGGTGGAGAGGAAGCAGGGAAGCCCCAGGACTAGCTTCAGCAAGTGGCCTGGCTCTGATTGATCAGGGGATGGGGTTTGTTGCTCATACAGCAGAGCACACAGCTCCCACAGGCAGCATATGGAATGGTGTACCCACCCCCCCATCTTTTCCAAAGCCATGCCACAGCTTGAAGCCACTGCCAGAGACAGAGACCCTGTTGCTGGATATAGACCCCCATTCAGTCTGTCCTGTTGTCTACATATAGAGTCACATACAGTTAGGAAAAGTACAGATGAAAGCAGAAACCATAGTGTGACCTGATGAACCTTTCATTTCATTTAGGCTGCTTTAGCTGCAACCACACCAGGCCTGACAGAGAGGGAAGGCACATATTTTTTTCAGAGATTTTATTATACCTGCTTTGTTCCACTGCCTTTTTTTTTTTTGCCTTTTTTTTTATTTTTAATAATTATCTTCCCATTTATATTTGTTTCAAGATATACTTATTTAAAGCTAAGAAATTTTCCCGATGGGATGATTTCTGGGTAGGTGTACATGAAGGCTCCGCAGCCTGAATGGGCAGTCCAGATTTATTGAAAATAAATGGCATCTGCTCATGTGTAGCCATCTCTTATGGACAACCCTATGTAAGGGTGTCTTGGTATTTCTGTGATACAAATCAGCCAAAATTCCCCCTTTATTTTTCTTACAATCTAGAGATGACTCTTCTGATAATGTTTTTTCAATTTGTCTATGCAAGTGAACACTTGAAGATGGGTCATTCTGCAGTAGAAAGATCACAAGATCTGGGCTTCATAGGTAAGAACAGCAGACCGAATCTTCTGCAGTTTGTCTTTGGGACATCATATCTTACAATGTCAGCAGAGAATGCATTCACTTAATCAGACGAGTGTTGCATCCTTTTTCATGAGCCAGCCATCTCTAAGGTATGAATCTCCCTCTGCATTTTAAAAGCAATGTTAGCCTGATGTTTTAATCCACAGGCATATTATAGAATTGTCATACAGCACATATTCCTTTGTATTTACTATGTTGCATCACAGAATTAGTTTGTTTTGACATTGTAATGTACATTTGCGAGAAGCTTTTCTGAAGTTAAAGTACATAACCGATGCTTTAAAAAAATACCGCTTGAGGAAATAATTTTATTAATCCTACACACAATATCCTTCCTGTCAAACAGTGGAATTTAGATGGCAGAATCAATAACATAGTATCCACATGGGAATTGCTAATACACAAATTAGTGCATGGTGCTTCTGCACTTGGTATGAAAGATAGCCTGTGTTCCCTCAGTCTTTTATTGCTGTGCAATCAAAGAGAATTATGGACACAAAAAATCCAGTAAAATATAATGGAATATTTCATGAATTGTGATGTTTACTAACAAGAGTGGAAGTTGCTCTTTTCAAGACATGGCTGTGCAAGCAATATTTAGGGTAGCACTAAAAGGCAAATTATCAATGTTTTCCTTTAAAGTCTATCATGGAGGTAAACTAAAATCTAATGCAATCTGATAACACTAATTCACGCTCTTTATGCCATAGCATGTGAATATAGGAATACTAATGGTTTATCATATTTATTCCACATAGCAATATTCTTTGGTGTTACTGAAAATATAAAGGGATGTAAATTAGATATAATGAAATAATTTAATTTCTAATGGTTACAGAATAATCTAACTATACTGAACAAGACCCTGTGACTGCCTGCTCTAGTAATTGCTCAGTTGTATGCTTATTTTCATAATCAATGCATTACTCGGACTGTCTTTAGTGGAATTTATTACCTCATTTTCAGTTTCATGCTACTTAATCATGTAGTAGCTAGTCCCACAGAAAACTGCGATCTGTACAGCAAAGAATCATGGTGTCAGAGGTCAGAGTTCTTTGTTTTCATTCCTTTGAAATCACTCTTTAATATTCTAAAAAGGGCAAGAAGCATGTAATTTGCATTTAAAGTACCGCTTTCCTTCATTACATCCCCTTGAATACATCTTTTGCATAGTGGACATTTATCATAGCATTCCTCTTGACTCTGGAAACAGTGCAGAAGGTAGCTGAAGAACCTTTATAACTGTGCAGTACAAGGCAATAAATCCGAAACTGCCATGGGATTACTATGGTAACCATCAAGCCTGTCGGGCTTCCAGCTGTACTAAAAGGTAGGTTCAATTTTCAGCTCATCAACTCTTCCCAATGATTTACTTGTTGACACCGCACATTTGATATAGTAGTGTTAAAGTCCTCTTGCATCCCAAGAGACTAATACTGACACCCCATTTTATAAGGCAATATACCATAGCGACCCCAGGAAATAATGTAAAATTGTAGAATTTTATTCCTGTCAGCAAATGCAAAAAGTGGCATAATTTACCAGATTTTGAATCCTGTTTTAAGCTGCTGCAACTTTGTATGGAAGAAGAGATACTCTTCACGTGGCAGCATGCAGTATGAGTTTGGATTTGAGATAAAAATCCTGTATTTATTTAAATGTTTATAGGAGGGGCTACATGCAGGTCACCCTGTGCATATCCCTGTGCTTGCATACTTCTCCAGTTCTTTATTGCAGAGATAGAGAAGGTTTTGGCAAGCAGCTGGGTGATTTGTCTTTTTTGTCCTGTAGGACGCTCTGTGGTTTTAAGTATGGCAAATGCTGTTACACCTCAAACAGATTACTTGAAATGTTAATGTTTTGCGTTTACACACCCACTTACCTTCTCCCCAGGGCAGACTGAAGCTGCGTCAGGTGGGCCAAATAATCCAAGGATTGCTGACTAACATCTTGATATTTTTATTTTTGAAGCTGTCTCCCAGCTTTCTGAGGTCAATCCAAATATGAATGCTGTGTAAGTGAGCTTAAAGTGCTTTTGTGGCTGAAGAAAGGAAAGAAACTCATATTATTTTTTAACTTTAAAGTATGATCAGGAACAGCAAAACTTCTGAAGCCTGGTTTACTGTAGGATTTGTGGATATGGATGTGTGTGTGTGTGTCACTTGGAGTGTTGTTGGATTCTCTGACATCTAGTTATGTGTGAAATCTGATTGAATGGTAGCTAAAGGCAATTTAGTTTCTATTATCTCTGAGTGGATTTTTCTTTGCATATCAAAAGCCAAACTCAGCATTTAGCTTTTCTGTCAGTGGGGGTACTGATCAAATTTAATATCTCTGCTCTGATACCTGTATTTAAAAACACTGTAGGAACTTGGCAGCTTTTAGACTTACACTTACTGTCAAATCTGATGGAAACTGACTGGTTATTGCTAATGGTAGCAGATAGAGGAGGGAGTGTGTCCCTTCTCATGTATGCTACTCTACAGTCATCTCTCTCTGGAAAAACAATGGGAAAAAACCCTGCCTGCAGCTACCAATATGCTGTTAGCTCTACACCCTTTAAAGTGGAGCTTCTTGACCAGGAAAGGTGTGATTCAGTTTGAAATAACTTTCTCAATGCAAACATTCTGATGTCTGATAGTGTCACTCATCCCATCTTCAATTGGAAGGGGGGACTTTAAATATCTGCAGCTTGAAGGATCTTTAGATGTCCATTCTTTCCTTTTCCTAAAATAGTCCTCCGATTTCCCTCAAGACACTATATTCATATTAAAAAAAACCAAAACAAAACAAAGAAACAAAAAAACCCAAAAACAACAAAACAGCCAAAGAATTGCTAATAATACCAGGCATTTGCAACAACATACCTGCCCCAAAATGTTACCCTTCTGCAGTTGTGAGGCATGTTTGTATTTGTTTTCCTGGAAAATCCTTTGTTTGCTGCTCCTTGGGACATAACTGCTACTTATTTGTTGGTAATAATCAGTTTTGTTCGTGTGAGCACCACGTGAAGACAACATGGAAAACCCTAAAGCTGTAAATGTGCTGTCCCTTACTCCTTCTCTCACTTTGAGTTTGGACTACCTTCCAAATGGTAAGGGCAGAGGCAGGAGTGGAGACCCCATCAGACAGGCAGTGTTTTGGTGCACATGCTTGTGCTCTCTGCTCACTGAGAGCTGGAATAAGTGGCACTGTGCTATCAGAGTGCTTCTTTGGGTCCTTTCCCATTGGTGGGGTTTAGCTGCTGGTACTGTGTGAGTGTGTGGGGAGGGTGTTTGACCATGTCTAGCTGTCAGATGTCCACACAGCCACTCTCTAACTCCCTGTCCTCAATAGGATGGGCAAATAAAATAAGATGAAAAGCTTTATTTTAAGGACAAGAAGATCACTCACTGATGAACATCATGAGCAACCCAGACTTAACTTGAGGAAGATTCATTTAATTTATTCCCAGTTAAAAACAGAGTAGGAGAGTGAGAAACAAAGATGAGACTAAAACCACATTACACCACCTCCTTCTTAGGCTCAAATTCACTCCTAACTGTTCTGCCCTCTGAGCAGTACAGGGGAATGGGGGTTGCAATAAGTCCATAATGCTTTGTCTCTGCAGCTTCTTCCTTCTCACACTCTTCCCTTGCTCCAGCATGGGGTTTCTGCAGTGGAATGCAGCCCTTCATGAACTGTTCCAGAATGAGTCCTTCCCATAGTCTGAAGTTATTCAAGAGCTGCTCCAGAAAAGGTATTACCACTCAAAGCTTATAGTGACCAGCAGAGAAATGAAGACACCCAGCATGGGTCTCCCTACAGGGTCATGACTAAGATATAAGTGAAGTGGTAGGTAAAAAAAGATACAAACTTCTGACATTATGCTAGCACCAGAGTAGTATGTCTGGTGAAATTATGAAGAAATGTATTTCTTCAAGAAAGCTGGACTTCTTCACCTTAATTAGAGGGATTCCTCCATCCTGTGTGATAACTTTGCCTTGTGTTCTGAGGATCAGGAGCCCATTTTCATGCAGGACCACAGGCTTTATGGGGAAAGGCCAGAAAAATAGGGACATTGGACTTTTTAAGGGATAGCAAGAAGGAAAATCTGAGAAAGGAAGAATGTGTTTTTGTTTAAATGTTTGACAGTGACAGATGTTGGTTAGTATTCCTTTCCAGACCACAGTTGCTTGAAGGCAGTAAAGTTCACTTTTTCTGGCAGGTCATAGCTAGAGCTTTGTTTGAAACATTTGTTCTTGGCTATGCTGTTAAGTAGAAACTTAATAAGCATCCATATTTTCACAGTTCTAAAGTTCTATCTGGACAGACATTGAGGTAGATGTATGTATCTTTCAGGACAAACACAGTTGGATTCAGTTCTTGTTGGAAAGCTGCTTATAATTTTCTTTGGGCAGTTTAAGCATATCTCAAATTAGAAATGTGCCTGATAAATCTGGTATCATTTTATAATTAGAGCTGTAATGAAATGTTCTTTTCTAGAAAGGTGTTAAGGCAAAGAAATGCTGACTTCCTATCACAAATGTGGTAGATAATTTAGCAAAGGTCTTCTGTTTTCTAGAATTGTACATTATCCAAATTCATACTTTGCCACAAAATTCAGTTCTGGAATATGAGCTTTCATTTAAAGAGAAAGTTGTCGATTCACTCTCATTGCTGCAAATAAAGTCTTAAAAAAATGTGAAGGGAAGTGGGTCTTCCTTCATGATCTTGACAGTGTGAAATATGAAAACCTCATTTGAGAGGTTATTAACTCTGAAACTTAGTGCTTTGATAATTTTAAGACTTTCTTAACTACTTCAGAGCTGTTCTTTTAAGAGGATGTAGCCTCTTTGCTATCCTGTACTATCATAATTAATAGCTGTATTGATTCCGTCATTCATTTTTATATTTAATTCATTACAAAAGTGCAACCCCTGAAGAGGTTACATAATCCAGAAAGCTCAGTGCACTAAATTGGAAGTTCAAAGAAGGAAGCTATAAAAGGGAAAAGGGACCTTTCATTCCTCTTTATTGAAGGAGTTGTCCTTGTCTTCTTGAGATTTCTGACATATTTTACACACTTGTCATTTAGATAGCTTTTGAATTCTGATCTTTCCCTCCATCTCTACATGTTTCTGCCAGGAAGATTTATTTGTTTTGTTTTGACAGTATTATTGGCTCTATTCCATCAGATTCCAGTAATATTGCAGTAATGGGAAGCCAGTGACTCTGTAGGAGGTTTCACTGTCCTGGTGCTCTGTGAAGAGTATTCATTGGTGTATATGCTAAAATGGGTAAACACTGATAAAGGACAGAGAACATAATTATTATCCATGTTTTTGCAGTTATAGAGCTATGTCATGCATTGACTAATGCTATTTATACATGTGCCACTGAGCAGTCAATAATATCTCAGTGCTTCTGTTTTAAAATAAAATAGAGCTTAAAAGTGCTCTAATAAAATCCAAACGCACTGAACTGCTGAAAGAAATTGACTTTTGTTTAAATATACTTAGTTTTGGTTTAAAAGAAATCTCCTACCTCCTGATGATGGAGCTGAGGGAAGCAAGTTTTTGTAAAACACATCTATAACAGTTTTGGTTCCAAAGTGTAAAGCCTAGGAAGGCTTGGAAAGTGGAGGTAGGTAGACATTTGAGTCTTAAATCTTGTAGGATATTAATAGATAAGCTGAAGTTTTAGAGAAAGAAGAATGGGGGTGAACAAATGGAACGCATGCTTTGGAGGACGTGCAAACAGGAGACATTTCTGTTCTCATGGTGAATGGTGCTTAGTGCTGTGTGGTAAAGGATGCTTCTAATAGGTAATGTATGTGATGCTCAGACATTTCCCAGAGTGGGCAGGTGGCATGTGAGCATGCATGCTGGCACTGGTTCCCTGGGAAGGACTGACAAGGCTGGAGGTGTTGTGCTTTGGAGACATGCTTAAAAGGACTCTATGTTGTCTGCATAATGGAGAAGTGAGGAGAATTGTGAAGGTTATCTGGGAAGGGAAAAGCTCCAGCATGATCCTGCTGTCACCTGTAGAAGATTTCAGAAAAACCACTCTAGCTACTTCTTCCAAGAATACAAAATTAATCCCCCTCTACTACAGAAGGGAGAGTACCATGTGTATGCCAATTTGAAGTTCTCTGTATAATTTGCTTCATTTGCAAATCATGTCGTTGACATTCCATGTCACGAAAACCTAAGCTCCCAAGTGAAATACATTGTTTTAAGAAAAGGTGGACAGCAGCATAAGTCAAGTATGAGCAGGTTGTTGTTCCATGGTTCTTTCCCTTTGGAGAACATATGGTAATGAGATTTAGAGAAGGTGGAGGCAGGGCTTGTGGTAGAGAAATGTATGATGGTGACTGACAACCAAAGCAAGAGGAATAAAGGGACCCATGTTTTCAATTAATGACATTCCAAGATCAGACCTTGAAAAACATGAGATATGCATAGTTGAAGAAGGCACTAACTTTTGCCAGCCTGTATCAAACTGAGACATTATCACAGTGTGCACTGGAATGGGTTGCCAGAGGCAAATGCTCATGTGATAACTCCCCCAAGTGAATAAATTAAAAAAAAACAAAAACAAAACAACAACCTTCCATGCTGTCAGCTGGAATGTTTCATCTGTTGGCAGCCATTTTCCACTGGGGAAGCATGCTTGGCAAGTGGCAGAAAGAGACCCTTTACACCCAAGAAGGAATAGAGAAATGGAACACATAAGACTGTATATTTTTGTTTCTAATATTTTTCCAAGCCTTTTTCTTTCAGGGATCTTTATCACTCATTTACATAAATTTTCACAAAATCTTAATTTTTTTCTGAGTTGATTTTTCTGTGATAGTAATCTAGATATTTTTCTATAGTGGTGTATTTTAGTGTTATGTAAAACAAAATGTTTGATTTGTACCTGAATCAAAGATGGATTCTGCTAATAAGGAAAATCCAAACAAGCTTACTAGCCTATTTTCTGGCCAGTGTACCTGACACTAGACACAGTATAAGGAAAAAGTCTTGAACAACTTGTCTGCTTTTATACCCAACTTCATTCATGCAGGCTGAACTCTGCTCACTCATAAAAATATTTCTGCTGCTTAATAGCTGGAATTTATCTTCTCTTATAAACCTCATTCCTTTTAGCAGAGGTAATTAACCTTGCAACTCCTTCAAGCCACCTTTGGTGTCTGTTAATAAAAGTCCCTGTCCTGGTTTGAGTGAGAACAGAACTAATTCTGTTCAGTGATTTAACTTTTCAGCTCAGTTCTACTAACTAACTGCACAGTCTTAAGTTATCAGTGTGTTTTCACAGACAGTGTCTGCTGCTGGCAGTGATAACACCCCATGGTTAGAGTTACTACCAAGGGTTGGTGTGCAGACCAAGGCCAGTGCTGGATCTTGTGTGCCACACTGGGGGGTGCAGGAAAGTGAAAGGCTGCACCTGCAGGGAGGAGAGGACAGGGCAGGTGACCCCAAACTGACCAACAAGGGATTCCATCCCATATGCATAATTTTCAGTATAAAGCTGAGGGATCAAGAGGGTCTTTCCCCTCTGTTTGCCCTTTTTAAGGCCAATTTGCCAGCTTTGCTCAGCTTGGCTCAGGTCCTCTGTCGGTTTCTTCTGAGGATCATCCAAGGAGGACTCTGTCCATTCTGCCTTTGATCCCAATCTTTGTGTTCCTGAATTCGGTACCAGAATCCAGCTCCTGAACACGGCTCCCATCTACCACTGGGCCCAGTCTGGAACCTCCCAGTGCTTGCCTCCACAGCATCATTGGTGATGGTGATGTAATTACCATCAGGGGTTTGGGTTCAGTACTGGTTTTATTATTTCCATTTTCATTAAAGCTGTTCTAGTTTCCTTTTCTAATTGCTGAGTCTCTCTCCCTTATTCCCTTTCTCTTCCCCTTTGGGGAGGAAGGGAGGTTAACAGAGAGCATCTGTTACAGGTCTAAAAGGCCACCCTGACCCTAAACTGTGACAGTCCTTAAAAATATACAAGTCTCGGATGTTCAAAAAATGAAGTTTAAGATGATAACTTCACAGCTAATATGAACTATGAAGGTTTATCTCTTGTTGTTTTGTGATCTTGCTCATTTTTGCTAGTTTGGGATTTGTACATATTTGGGCCTTACAAGTTCAAATATACATTTGTCTTTTTCTGGTTTTACTCTTAAGAGTCCTCTTATTCTACAGCTCTAGTGAGTAGAGATGTCAAGCACTTTTAGCTATTTGGAGTTTTTCCTTGAGTTTTCCTTGAGGTTTTTTACTTGTGGCCATTTTACAGAACCTTATTTTCTGAAGCGCTTGTCAGGCTGTGTCCTGCAGACGCTGCAGGTGTCTTCTGTCCACTCCACTCAGACATGTGCAGCTGGTGAAAATACCTTGTCTTTGAAGACATGGCAGGTTCCTTGGTTACACTGAGATAAATTTGCTAACCTTGTTGATTCATGTGCAGTATTGTGCTGGAGTGTTCTCTTAAAGTGAGATTAATTTCTTACATGTAGTCTGCCAGATTTTCAGTGTTGAAATAGATACATGCTCTGTATGTAGGTTCAAATTTCAGGAGCTCTGTATTGATCTGAAGTGTTTACTTTCTAACAGCTGTTAGTCTGCAGACCTCTCTGTATGAAAATGGCAGTTTCTTTGCGATAAAGCTCAGTTAATAAACACTTGCAAAGACCGACTTATTGCTCCCCTAGCTTCTGTGAATATCTCAGTATGTGGCTTGGCTTTACACATGACATGGTTTGAGCAGAGGGTACATTCAGGAGTGGCAGTCCCACAATTCCTCCATCTCATCTGCTTCCCTGGTTTATGGTGGACTGTGTTGAATAATCTGTGAGCACAGAGTGAGTCAATTCAGCCAACTGGTTGGATAGAAAACCACGTTTTGGCAGATTAATCCTCAGTCAGGCAGGTCTTTGTGCCAGCTGGTGCTGCAGTCACTTGGTTGCTACTTCTGATGGTTAGGGGGGAGTCTGGTGGGAGGTGAGAATGCTTCTTGCAGTGGCAGCCTATGGTTTCACCTTCACCAGGCTGGATATAACTGCATTGAATTTTAGGACCAGTGCCTGGATTTTGAGTCCTGGTGAATGGATTTTAAGCAGTCATTTGTTACACAATTCACAGAGGACTGGTTTTCAGGCTCCAGAACCACTGAACTCTAACTGCCAACAAGGTCTGAAATTAAGGAAGTCTTTGTGAAGGGGTTTTTGTGTCTACATCCTATGTGATTACAAACTAAAATGACTACTGTTTCAGTGTTTTCTTCTCTTTTCATTGCTACTTGTGTTTCACAAGGTGCTAATGTAAAATTTACTTGTCTGTAATGTCCTAGATTCATTATGTGTTTTTGTAGAGTTCAGCCTCAGAAAAGCTTCTTTGCAGCCCATGTACATATCCTGTGTTTTTATTTGTTTTGGTTATTAGCGTACATCTTCTCATAAGCAAGTAAAGGTGAATTAATGTAAGCAGGTGGTGTTTTGCATTACACAAGAGAAGAGGGAAGTGCTCTTTCTGTACTGGCCTGTCTAAGCTCTTGTGCAGCCCTTTCCAGAGTAGCAATTACAGGGGAACATCACAGACATGTACTTTATAGAACAGAGAAATATACAAGCTGTTCAGTCCAGGTAGCTCCTCAGCCCAGACAGGCACTTTCCTTCTGATCCCTGGAAAGTCCCGAGACCACTATTTAGGGTGGTCTGTAGACTCCAAGCCCTTTGTTGCAGATGATGCCCCTGCAGACGATGCCCTAAAGTATTAGCGTGCATTACTCCAATATTTGGTCCCATTCTAGCACCCACTTGTTAGGTTTGTGGTGGAGAGGGATCTTCTCTACTCTCATGAAGGAACTTGCTTTCTCTTACAACTTGTACCTCCTCTGGAAATTGCTTTATCTCTTAGCATTTTTTTTTCTCTTCTTTTAATGCTTTTATCACTTATTATAATAATTCTTGCCATCCACTTCTTATATTTGTATTGGTATTCATTCCTTTAATTTGATTTTAAGATGCTTCGCTTTGTTCCCAAAGTTCTTCTAATGGTATATGGATTACTTCCTTTATCATGCCAGCTATTAGACCCTCTTGTAAAACCTTCAAATTAGTACTTTTGTTTTTCTTCCAGCCCTTATTTGGTGACTGTGCCCCATGAGTATCTGCAAAGCTATTTTGGGAGTGGTTTGCTTTCCCTTAGATCCCTCCTTAAAATCACGTTCTCTGTTGTAATGCTATTAAACCAATGGCCTGCTGGTGTGCTGACTTGGCTAGCTGTCAGCCTCATCACAGTTATGCCCTTTCTTTGTTATTTTACTCTTTCTTTCTCCTCCTTCTCTCACCTTTTCCTACATGTAAGCTGTCTATAAGACAAGCATATTGATTTTGATTTCTTTTGAAGATGGTCAAGCCCAGTGGGAGCTTGGCCCTTGAGAAGGACCTCTTAGTTGCTTAGGCATGTACTTCTGTTGTTCCTAGTCCATGCAAATGTTTTCTCTAGTACACGTTTCTTAGCCTTAAGACTTTTTTCCCCCTCCCAGTATTTTTTTTTTAGCCCTATTCTAACAGTTACCCATGTTCTCATTTATGTAATTTTGGAAAACAGTCACCAGTTAAAAAAGTCTATTTATTTCACCAGAAGTGTGATGTGTGGATTTGTTTAAAAAAAAAAAAAAAAAAAAAAAGGAATTTTCTTGTTTATTCTTAGTTTTCTGCAATTTTAATTAGCAATGATAACTTAATTATAGTAATTGTGATTAGAAGCTCTCATGCATCATGCTGTTTACTATGTGTATTATTCCATTTGCCGTGATAAAAAGAAATGTTTAATTCCTGATTGTGGAAAACATGCTATAGACCTTAGAAGCAGAACTAGGATTTTGAAGTTGGCTGGCTGTGCTTGAATAACCCAGCTGAATTAATTCTCTCTCATTCTTGGGATGGCAGGTTTATCTCTCAAAAAAACTTGTCTTTTATTTTTATGATCTTCTTATTCTGCTCAGTAATAAAATAGCAATATTCCTTCTCTTCACTTATCATTAATTGGATGAAATTCTATACTAATATGTTTCTAAGATCCCAAATGCACTTTTTCATTACCATTTGGTTAAACCTGTGTCAAACAGCTCAAAGAACTGTTCTCTTAAAGGATGTGGGGTTTTGATACAATTGGTAAAAATGTGAAAAAACCTTATGGCTAAAGCATAACTATTAGAGATCAATGGTTTTATTCTTTGTAAAACTCTAAGGACCAGACCAACTCAAAAGTTCATCCCTAAAATCAGAAGCAATTCTGAACTGACATATCTGTAATGGTGAGTAGAAATCCGTTCTTCAATGAGAAACAATTTTGTTTCTGAAAAGTAGTAATAACCCCACCATCTTATTTTTTTCTTTTAGAAAGGACCACGTTTAACTGAGATCATGATGCTTGCCGCAAACATGTATGAAATGAAAATTTTTATTCAGTGGGTGCTGCTTCAGGCTCTGAACCCTGGAAAATCCTGTATTTAACCATAAGCACTTACATAAGAAGATCTCAGTAACAAAGCTTAACTGACTGATATCTCAATATAAAAATGTAGTTCTACATTTATGTAAAGTATACCACTGCGTTTGGAACTAATTCTGGGCAATATCAGATGATGCCAAAATTCTGATTGAGTGATGAAGACAGTGATAATTACAAAATTACCCAAGATCTGTAAGATACCTTAGGGTGATTTCCTAGGGCGGTGTTGCTTGTTTTATGAAGATATTATTTGCTTAAGATTTTTATATGTATATGCATTTCCTCTTTTTTATCCTTTCAAGCCCTTAGGACAGTTTATAATCCTTTGGGTTTTCTTTTGTTTTGTTTTTTTGCTCTCTTCTTGTCATGTCTCAATTGAATCAGGATGAAAAAATAAACTCTGGATGCCTGCAATGCTGATTCACTTCTTTTATTCAAGATGGTCTAGCTTGTGTTGCACAATGTAAGTGAAACATCCTCTGCTTGACCTCCAAAGACCTTTCTGACGTCTTGCACACTATTCCCTAATGTTACATAGTCTCTGTAGTTTCTGTTTCACTGTCCAGTACTATTTCCTTCTCTTTACTTATCTCCTTGTTCCATTTGTTTCTTCCTTCCTTTCTGGTTGCTATAAACCCCCTCTTTTCCTCTGGGAAATGGCAACTGCTTGAGTTATATAATTACCTGATGCACACCAGACCAAAGGGCTGAAGATGGGTATGTAAGCTGAAAGTTCATTCAATTTCAGGATATAAATTACTCCTGGAAACTTCCTAGATCAAAACACTGAGATAGTTGCCTCATGCTATTATACTCAGGCAGCTACTTATAAAGAATTCCGGGTGTTGACAGAAATCACTGAAATGCTTGAGCAATGGTGTGAAGATCACCCAGTGTGGCTTATGGTAGGGACGGGCCTGGATGGGAGATACAACATTTTCTTTGTGAACTTTATGCAAATGAGAGAACTCTGTCTAACAGCCATTTACCTTCTTACCAAGGCATTGACTCTTTAACAGAGGCCACTTCTCTCCTTTCTGACCCAGACTTTATCACTACAGTTTTTGGGCTGAAAATGGTGGTCACTGGTGGATAGCTGATTTTCAAAAGCTTGTGTGTATGTGGGTGGTTTATTCCTCCAAGCCCCCCAAAAAGCATGCACACTGAAGTGCACAGAAGGTTTTCAGGACAGTTCTCCAGGTGCAAAATCAGTCCAGTGGTGTTTTCCATTGCCATTCAGTGTATCTCTGATTGTGGTTTAGGTTAATAGAGGCTTCAGTCATGGACAAGACAACAGTAATAAAACCTTACATCCTTTTCCTATCATCACCCCTGCAAAGCAAAGCTCTTCCCTGCATAGCGAAGCTGTTCCCACCATTTCTTTCATTTTTAATGCAGCTTATCCATGTTTTTAGGCTATAAAATTAATCCTTGACTAATAATACCAATAGAGAAAGGACTATGTTTAATACACTTCTCTGGTTGAAACATTAGACACTAGCATTCAGCTTCCAGGGAGAAATAAAACAAAACAGTGTTGGAATCATTTGTGACAAAGCAGGAAATGGCTTGGGCATGCTTTCTTCCTCTTGTCCCTAAATATGATTATGTTCTTCTGCTGATTGGATATTGACTTATCAGCATCAGGATTAGACTTTGCAATGAATAAATTATGATGGAAAAAGTATATTGCTGTCCAAGAATAAATAGACTTATTGGATACTGCTTTCAGGAGGATGCTCAAGCTATATTAACAGTGAGTTCTGACTCTTGTAGGACATTGTCATAAGAGTACTGTCCCTCTGACTTTTCATGTTCTCCATTGTTACTAGTGCAAAACTACTGGAAAATGTATAGTCCCTTGTGAAGCGCTCACTAAAATTATTTTTATAGAGATAAGTAATTTGGGGAAGAGAGTGAGATTTGGGGAAGAAGGTAAAAGAAGTTAGCAGGGAAAGTGGGCGTAAATTGAATTTTTTTTAAATGGTGAAACATTTCTGCTCAGGTGTGCTCGTGAGGTACTGGCATCTCAAAGTTAGCATATAGATAAGCTTAACCTGGATGTAAGGATGTTGACAGTGAAGGCTTACGCCTATCACTTCCCCTGGGAGCAGTTTGGCTTAGCCACACGTGACTAGGTATAGGAACTAGGGATATACCCAGTGGCTTTGTGGGCTGAAGCCTCCTCACCACTCTTTTCTGTCCATTGTAGGAATAACTTATTTGTCCTTTAGAGAAGTCTATGGGAAGGACACTGGAGGGTTGGATGCTTTCAGATGACTTTGCCCTGCAGCTTCATTCAAGACAGGGCAGCTTGAGTAGCTGATTGGAGTCCTACCTTTAAGGGATACACCAAGCTGGGCAGGCAAACTCAGATATGTAGCACCATGAGCTCTTTCTCAGAAGAGTGTGTGTGAGTGATAGGGTGTCCTGGCTTAAACTCAGGTGAAAACCCACATTTATTTTTGCAATGACAACTGTCAGAATGGACATTTGGCAAGGAGAAGCAGCCCCACTGAGGGCAGTGGTGAGGAAGGAATTGCACACGCTGTCTGTATGTTGCAGTAACTGAGGCAGCAGGCACCCTGTGAAGGTCACAGCTGCTGCCTCTAAATCTTTCTTGGATATCCCTGTCATCCTGCTCTGGGGCTCATATTCCTGAAAGTAGTGCTGAGCTCTCCAGGGGTGCAGGGAGTCCCATTTGTCCAGGCACCCAGAGGGAGAACCACCCTCAGTAGAAGGTGCAGCATCATGCTGCAGTCTGAACCACTGCTAATGTTTTCCAAGAGGGAGTTAGACCCATAACTCCATCTACTTATTGCTTGCACTGAGAGAGCAGTCTATCCCCACTGATTTTAAACTGGAAGGAAAGAGACCTTTTAATACTCTTCCTCTGTGCCCTAGAGCCCTTGTGGAGAGGCCAGAAATATCATCTGGCCTTCAACACTTGCCCAAGCAAATTGACTCTATTTATTATTGCCAAAATGTGTACTTTCTGTTTTGTTTACATTTGGAGAATTGTGGTCTCAGACAAGTTGTCATTGCTTCCAAGTAAAATACTCTGTTCCTTGTTATTGCTTTCAAACTTCAAAGATAGACTGAGGGGCTGAAAGTGTCAATATGTTATTAATTCTACACTGGCAAGTTCGTGGCACCAGTCACTCAGATGAAGAGCTGTGATAAAGTGAAGCAGTTTAAAATTACAGCAAGTCCAAGGTAGATATAGTACCTCATTCACAGTATCTTCAGGCGAGATACTGAGATGAAATTGGTGAACTTTGATTAATTGTTTATTAATCACACCAATGGACCAAGCTGATGAAATCACCTACCCTTGCAAGATAGTGTGCAGCCATTCATTTCTATCCTGTCATTCGTGCAATTTGTGCAAGAAATAGCTTTTAAAAATGAATTAAAATTGATGCAAGTAGTAGGTAGTGCAGGGCCAGCTCATGTGGCTTCCAGCAATAACCATTTCACAAGGGCAGGGGAGACAAGTGCACTTTCATTGCCACATCCCCTCCTGCCCTGATCACATTTGATGAAGATGAACTAGATTAGAGTATGACTATAGACAGAAAATGTATCTCTGAAGGAAGGATAACACCTTGCCTTGCATATCAACCCCTCAGAGAGCTGAACTGAATTTGCTCATGTCCACTGAAGAAAGATACTCTTGCCATTGCCCCACAGTGCCAGCACAGCCATTAAAGTAGCAGAACTCAAAGGTTGTCTCTGTGTCTCCTATCTCCTGTTATACTGAAGTCTTTTTACATATACTGTCATTTCAGCACCTCTTTTCACACAGTGCAAAAAGTCCATGTTGCAGAGCCTTGCTGAAGCAGTGTAATTTTTCTGACTTTTTTTCCATCTTTCACTTCTATAATGAGCTCTTTCATGAGCAGCTGAGCCACACTAGTGCTTTGCTGCTGTCTGGAGTGATCGCCTTGCTCCTGCTTTCTTCTGTCCCCTTCCCATGTTTACCATCTACCCTTTTGTTGCACAGGCTGTGCTACTTCTTGATGCTCCTATGAGTCTGTTTAATCCATGGAGATGGCTTTCACCAGCACTGAGGGTGGAGGTGGCTGGAGGACTCAGGATGACGTTAGCTGAGGGCCAATCTGTCTGCCTACCCATCTGCTAACCCACCTCACCTGACTTCAGTGGACTCGACCAAAGTCAGCTTGGTCCATCTGAGGTGTGAGCTGTGTAGTAGTGTCCAAGCAGGGTGCAGAGATGGGTGCAATGTGGGACTGTAGCACTTTGGCAGAGCCTTGCATAGTGATGGGTTGGACTCCTTCCTGAGATTGTTCCTGTGTCCTTCTCTGAATGCTGGCAAATACAAGTGCTAACTTTGTATCTATATTTGAGGAAAAGCACTGAGGAGAGAGAGGGTGAAGCATACAGGTGGGACCTGGGAAGGTACAGTGCTGTGGCCAGAGGGCAGCCTTCTCTTGTGTGAAGCATCACTCAGGGCATGGAGGAGTCATACGCAAGAGACAGTCCTGAGAATGTCTGAATTTATGTTGAAAGTCCTTGATGAATTTACAGTATCGGCAGCACAAAAAACGTACTTTGATTTGCAAATAGCTGTATTTATATGTAAATTATTGAGAAAGATAAATGTGGAACCCCACAAAGTCACTTTTAGTTAACGTTGGAATGTAATGCAATTTTAATGAATATGGCCTAAACTTTTAAAAAGCTTTCACTTAATTGGGAAAAAATGTTTATTTGCTGCATTAATCTTTTTTTCTCAAAGAATATTTAAGATGCATTTGGAATGTATTGCATAACACCAGTCAGAATTTTACTAGCAATATGTCTGGGTTTGTGTGCATTTGAGTAAGTTTACTTTTCTATTTTTATACCAGCTTGCAATGCAGGAATCCTATTATCCATCTTGTAGCCTGCAAAATAAGCAACAATTAAGTGACTCACTGGGACTAATTAAAAATTATTCTTGATCTTCACTCCTTACTTTCACATAGAGCAACTTGGAAGTTGTACAAAATCTTAGACATACTTCTTGTCGTTATATACCTTCCACCTGATCTGTGAAAATTGCCTGCTCACAGCAGATACGTTTAAGCGGGAAATTCTTCCTCCTCTTTACAACACGGTTAGGCCAGTGCACATCTCTTCTTGAAGGGATATATTCCTGTCTTGTAGAGCAGAAACTCAGTTAGGCTTTCCTGAAGATGAGCACAACACCCAGGACTTCGGCTCTCTAAGGGGGCTGGGCACAGTGGGAAACTGCTTTTAATGAAGAGATGGAGCTAAGAGTGGGATGGGATAGTTTGCAACAAGTTGAAAGTGCAGAGGTGCAAAGGGCAGGAGATTGTAGCAGGGTATTTGGATAGTTACTTACCATGCAGTGAAGTGCTAAGGCTTTGGTGAAGGCAGAGGATTTTTTTGTTTTGAAATAACCATAGACAAAAGGATGTGCTACTTCTTGGGGTTTTGTATGGCTGTGGTCCTAATTTATATGGCAGGACATGAAAATACAGAGGTGAAACGTGCTTATTCTCTCTTCTCCAGTCTCCCTTGACTTTTTTTTTTTTTCTGGTAGTATTTTTGAAATAATTCCTCAATATGAAAAAAATGGTTTTCTTCTCAGACTTTAAGAAAGCCTCTAGAATTAAACCACAAAATGTCAGGGATACGTGATATGTCATGTTCATGTTGAAATAAGGCTTTATTTTTGCACAAAAAGAAGGGAATATCAGTCTCCAGATCAAAAGACATTGTTATCCATTCATTCCACAGACTTTGGGTTTTATGAGGTTTCTAATTTTTATGTAGCAAGAATGACATAATAAACCATTCAGTTTTATTGGAAAAAGAGGCATAGGAGGACGTTTCAGTTTAATTCTAATTTTAGTAAGAATAATTGAAGTGTTCTTTTAAACAGATCTCTATTATCACTGAAGTTTTAAGTGAATATATTTATTGTCTACATCTGCTAGTCAAGTTAAAATATTTTTTAAATTCAAAAATATTGTGGATTTATGACACACTCTAAATTCCTATGGGCAAGTAAACTATGATTAGGTAAGCAAGAAATTACCTTCCCTGCCAAAAGAAATTATCGTTCATGTTAATTACAGAAAATAATGACTACTGTTACAATAAAGATCAAAATTCAAAAAAAAAGAAGAAAAGATTAATACCTTTACTCATTAGTAATTTCAAATGTATGTGACTGTTAGTTTTGCAACAGCTTGCTTCAGCAAGCTTTCTCAGGCACTACTCTGGCTCCCTGAGACAAATACTGAAGTCTCTAACAATACGGAGATCAGTGACTCAGAGATGCTGAGTTTATTGAACTGAGGATCTGTATAACGAATTGTGTGAAACATAGGGGAAAAAATTGTTTTGCATACCCTCACTCCCCCAGATGGTCAATCAGAATTGACTACTGTTTCTCAGGGTGCAATGAATTCTTAAATCACAGACTATATAGACTTCTCCATTTTTCCATCTTTATGCTAAATGTGTATTATCCATGTGTACTAAATGCATATTATGCCAGTCCTTTTGATCATTAACTGGGATTTATCCTTTCTATTTTTTTTTCCTCTAGACTTTTAACAGTGTGCTAATTTGTCTGGAGCAAATTAGAATGCAGAATTGTGTGAATAGCAAAAAATGCTAATTTATCTGGGAAAGCATAGTGACTGGGAGCCATCACATATTTTGGCCTAAATCTCCATTAATTTGTTGACCACAAATGAAGCCTTTCAAAAATTTGTATCTGTTCCTCAGGATTCTCCCATTTTTGAATGTTAGCTTAGAAGCATACAAAAGTTGAAGTGGTAATGCAGGTTAAGGCCATATAAACCTACTCTGATTATGTCCTTGCTGGACATTGCGGACTGGAAAAACAAAATTGTACTTAACATCTCCCACTGCTGAGATAGTACCAAATAGCACGCGCAAAGGCGGGATCTGACAGAGGTCTTGTGTTTTGCTGGTATGCAGAGAGGGTTTCATCTTATCCAAGATTTTGTTTGTTGTTTTTTTATTTTCTTTAAAGGGTAACACCTGGCTCTTGAAACCAAAAGCATAAGAAAAATTAGAACACAGAATGTGAATAGCAGAAACTGCTAATTTATCTGGGAAAGGATCACAATTAGAAGCCACCACACAAATGCACAAGACACGATCAAGTAGCAATATGTGAACTCAAGTAGGCATTTTAATCTCTCTAAAGCATTCTATGAATGAGTTCCCTTGTGAACTAATCAGGTGGAGTTTTATATCCTTTGTATCATATTTAATTATAAAATAAATGTGTTTCCTATTGCTGATGAACTCTTGAAACAACATACCCAAATGCATGGAGAGGTTAAATTACCTATTTCTTGCAGAAGTCTGTAGTACTTGGGCACTTTTTTAAGATATAAAAATTATAACCTGATATTAGCAATTTCTTTCTATGACCCCAAAATGATATAAACTTGAGATATAGTCTGAACATATTTGATACCATCATTGCCTTACTCAGCCCACAAAAATAAAAAAAAAAAATTTAAAAATTATCATTTTCCTGTTTATTTCTGCCCCTACCAGCTGCCTGCCTTTGCTAACAGCAGGGGTTGTCTGTCAGCTTCATAAACCAGCTCAGGGGGCTGGTACAGCTGGGGGAAAAAAAGGCACATTTCTCTGGTCTGATTCATCACATGCCTGTAGAGGTGGCTAAAAATGGGAAGTGCACATAGGGCTTGAAATTAATGGCCAAGAGGAATGAAGAGAGGGGAGGACTGCTGTTTTTGGCAGCTGTGATGATGAAGGTGTTTGCTGAGGACTGTAGTTTCATGCTACGCTTAACCCAGTGAAACTGCAGGCTGCCAGCAAAGGATAGTCTCCCTCCCTAGTGATAGTGGGCCAAATCTGTGGAAAGCCAACCAACCAAAACAGAAGTTCTCCATTGGATGTGCTCACTATGCACACTCATCTTGTAGCCTCCTCCTTGCTATACCAAATGCAGGTGGGAGGAGGGACTTCACTATCAAGGTGAGGGGAAATGTGATAGCCTCCTGTTGACAAGTGTGCTGAACTAGACAGACAGCAAATGTCAGTCCTCATTCCTAGCTCTACATGAGCTGTTGAAGCTGGGAATTTCAGTTGTCTATGGGAGTGAGGCTCCATAGGATTTTTATTGGCATTTGTTTCTCTGACTTTCTGGACTTAAAAAATTTCCATCTTGGAGCTATAAAATATTTTCTGAAGAGCTGTAGGCTGCTTATTTTGGCTCTTCCAAGGCTTTAAATATCAATAGCACTGTTATAAATTGTAGCCACCAACATGGGCCTCCATAAACTAGCATAAGTTACTGAATGAACAGTAAAGAAAATCCCTACTCTTCGAATCTTACAATTTAAATAAGGACTGAAAAGGAAGCTTTATTCTTCTTATTACAGGTGAATTGAATCTCAGTGAAATAAAACAGGAAGTCTTCCTTTCCTTTTGAGAAATTGAGTCAAATGTCTGATTTTTATTGAAAACTTCCCCCTTCTTATGGACTTGCTCAAAGTCACATGGAGAAGAACAAAGAGAGGAAGTCAGATAGAAAATCTGACTCAGCCCTGCATGTTAGCCAGTCATTCTGGTCATCTTTCTTTTCAGTATACTTTCAAAAGAATTAAATTACCATATTAAGAATACAGGACTGCTTAGTTAGTGCCAGAGAAACTGACTGAATGACAGAAGGGTCCATTGGTCACTATTAAACAAAATGGTCTGGATGCAACCTAAAGCTCAGAAAGTCACTAAATTTTTGTAAGAAGCCACTAAAGGAGAATTTCTGTACTTGCCTTATTTCTCACATTTTTTTCTCCAGGCATCTGCCATAGAGGTCTATCCCCCACCAAAATGTTAAAGCTCTCCCTAATGAGGGGAAGAGAACAGAAAGAAGATGAATATGTAGGGATAAAGAAAGAAAAAAGAAAAAAAAATAATCTAACTCTCCAGATGACCCTCAAGACAAATGGGATGAGAATGAAGGTCACTACTGGAACTGGGATACTAGGCTAACCTGCCTTTTGTTTGGGAGAAGAGTATGATGTGTTATTTAGTCTTAAAGTTTTAAGTATGAAAACATTCATTACCTTGGCCAAAGAGCTGTACAGGGCCCTACCAGTTTGCAGAGGCAGGTGAGCTCAGGTTGCCTGACCTTCAACAGGAGGATACCCCCTTGTTCTGTTAACATTTATATGCAGGAGCTGTCAATCACTATTAACTGTTGAAGATTTATTTAATGCTGACAGGTGTAGGTCAGTATATGTTTAAAAAGGTATTTCCTGGGTGGTAGGAGGAAGGGAACAAAACATCTATGACTTTGTGTTTTGTTTTTTTTTTTTTTTTTTCCTTGTATCAGTCCTTTCAGAACATTGATGTCTGAAATTCTGTTTTTTCCTGAAACACAAAACTGGACAGAATGATGAGTGAAACAATATGAAAAGTGTTTTAAGAAAAGTTTCCTCTTTTCATTTATCCATTTTTTCCTTTTCCTTTGCTTCTTGCTGCATAAGTTGTCTGTACCAGTGCTCTAAGTGACAACTGGTGGTAGTAATGAGGCTGTAGACTTCTCCCTAATTGAGCCCTGTCAGTCCTTCCCATTAAGCCTGTAGGATGTGTGCTGTCTCATTAAGCCAACCAACCATTGTAATTTCTTCTCTCCATTCCTTATCTCACACTCAGCCTGGCATTTGTGCAGATAACGAAGGCCCTGTTTTATGTGTCCTGTGCAGGAATGAGCTGCTAATTGTTGCCAGCCTGTCTGGGACCACCTTACAGCTTCTCAGTGAGGGAGCTGAAGGACTAGGAGTTGGTGATACTCAGTGCTCTCCGTCATGGGTAAGATCTAGGATGCCCGTGTTGGTCACCCAGTATCAAGAATAGAGGAGCCTAGCAGCTAAGTCCCTCTGTCTGGTGTCTATATGGTGTGTCTAAGCTATCTGCCATTGCAGTAGAGGAAAGACACCTCTTTAGAAAAGCCTGTGTGCTAGGTAGGGACAGGATACTGTAAGCACAGTGTCTACAGTCACATTGTCTGGGTCCTCTCTCTTGAAGATGGGCAGCTGGGATTGCAAGAGCCTGGGATTCACTGGAGGTAAGCAAGCTTCTCTGGTCAGAAGTGGAAATGCTTTTCTGCTTCATTCTAATAACTATAATAACTATTTAATAACTAATGCACTGGCACGTTCAGTGTTTATGAGCAGAAAGTTGCTGTTGTAATTCAATGTCATTGTGTGTGCAGATGTGCTTGTGCAAAGCCCCATGAGGACTGTTGCAGGCTGTGCTCTAGCCTAGAGCTCTAGCTGCACGCATATATACGCAAATATATAGTGCACGTAGCAAGTGCTCAGGCTGATGTTGGCATAGGTGGTGATTTTTTTGTGATGGGTAGAGCTAAAGGTGTCTGGATCATTTTTTTAATGCCAGCTCCTACCATTTTTACGCATCCCCCTCTGGCTTCGCTTTTTAAATTTATTTTTTTCTCCTGAAGAATCACTGAAAATATGTATATGCTCTTTGGTGGGCTATTACAACATGTTTTCCTTTTTATTTTCATATGTAGCTAGTGCTGGCAGAGATGGTTTATATGAGTCGTTACTGGAAGTCTGATGCTCTTTGTTAGTGCTGGAGACTGCTTTTTTTTTTTTTTTTTTCTTAACGTAAATTGCAGATATTATTTATCCAGTTTTATGTGACATTAATGTTTTCATTGCAAGAGGTGGCTCATAAATCAGAAATACTATGCATTGTGAAACAGTTAAAAACACATAACATATTTTCAAAGAGATTTTGTAATAAAGTGTATTTTTCTATTGTGTTTAAGTACGTTTTGTTCCTCATTTCTACCTAATATTTGAAAAAAGCATTAAAATGTAAGTTAGAATAGTAAACTTTATTGCAAAAGTTAATAAACAATGGCTGTGCAGCTGTACAAAGGGTCATACTTCCAACCAATTTGCACAGTCAAGTTCTTTTGGTTGCAGGATAATCTAAAGCTTCAGGAATAAGAATTTTCATCACAGTGCAAATGTTTTTTGAGGAAGAAAGAGAGAAATTTGACATTATATAATCTGGAAACTTCTGTCTACAAATTTTCTGCATAACAAGATGAAAAAGTGTCATTTAAGCTTGAAAATTAAACTGCTCCCCCTTTAAGGTAACATTTTTCCTTCTTTACATTGTCAGACAATTGCAGATGCTGTGCCAACGCACCTTCAAGGTGCAGCAGTAGTACTCTGAAATTTGACAGGTTGAAGTTTTGAATTGAATCATAGTGACAACCTTCGTCTTTTATATCTCCCTCTACGGTACCAAGCCAGAAGACAGTATCCTGTTAATAATTGCATGTGTTGGCATAACATACATGCCTGAGAAGGGAATAGAGCTGAAATGTCTTAAATGAGTATGAAATGAACTGGAAGAAATTGGTTGCTTAACAGATGCAGTTTTTAAACTACAGGTCAAACATAACCATCCTGGAAGCCTTAAGGATACTTCAAAGTAGGCTCTTAGGATGATAGGCTGCCTGTTGGGGATGGAGATGTGAGTGCTTTCAGTGTATGAATTATCTGTTACCTAGGCTCCTGTCTTGCAAAGGATACAGTCAATTGAAGGTCTCGTTTTGTTGGTATGTGGAAAAATAAGATGCTAAGTAAGGTGCTATTCATTTGGGTTTTTTTCCATACAGAAATCCTTTGTAAGGCCAATGAGGAGGACTGACCATGTTTGGCAAGTATGATTGGTGGCAAAAGAAAAGCAGAAGTCAGTAAAAATTCTGGAAATCACATGGCTGAATAAAATTTTCCAAGCTGTTGAAAGAATAGAGAGCTTGGAGGCTGGGTGGTGGTGTTGTAGTGGGTTTTATTTGGGTTAGGTTTCTGGTCCTTTACAATAAATTCAATGTATGCCTTTGTATATATTTTTTTTCCTTAAACTAGGACATCTGGAAATTTTCCTTTTTAAGAGGAATTTTAGGGGTGTTTTTAAGCTCTTTGTGTAGCAGATAGCATTAGAAAAAAAATATAAGTCAGCATCACTCAAATTATGTTGCCTAATTTCCTCCCAGCTCCATTTATTGACTAGACCTCCTAGCATCTGTTTTGTGTTGGTCCTGAAATGTTTGAGCCAGCTTTTATTCTGCAGCGAGTAAACTGTGTGCATGAAGAACCAGTTGGTAATATGATCCTATAGATCCAGATGCAGGGTTAAGTTTATGAAGGCAGCAAATGTGGCTTAGCCAAATGCTCTTCTCATGTACTTTTAACAAGACATGTTGTCTGATAACTTTCGGCTGTAAATCCCTAGGCCAGCCCAAGCTTTCATGAGGATGCTCTGACTTGCCTGAGGTATCACTCTGCCAGCCAGGAGCATCTGGAAGAGAAGAGTCATGCTCTGCTTTTCATTAAGACTCTCTGGGGCTGCAGGACAGGTGGGATGGTGGGCACAAAAGTGAAAAGTATAGGGCTGTAAGCAGCTGGATGCAAAACAACTTAAAAGTGTATCAAGATAGTCATAAAAAGCTCTGCTTCATATTGTAGGTGGTGCTTTTAATTTAGTTTCCCATGTAAACCTGTATGCCTAGTTCCAAACGTGATGCAGACGTGATCAGAAATTTCATAAGGCCATCTGCTTGGATTTCACTCTGGAGTATCACCCGTGTGATGATTGGTGTTTTTATTAAGCTTTCTAGTAAGTTTTATTCTTCCTGTAGATAAAGCAGCACTGAAAGAACAGCAGGTAGACTTTGTGCACTGTAAAATTGTCTATGGTAGCAGGGAGTTTCCCTCTCTTATGGTGGAGTGGCAATTCTGCCATATTCTAAATAGCTTTTCATTATCAGTTAATACCTGTACACCCAACAATGTGAAAAATGTGCTTATTTTTATGCTTTTTATCACTTTTAAAAACTTGTTCTGCTTATATAAAGTTTGTTATTCTGAACACATTGTACACTTTAGGTCAATCTTGGCAGTATTATGGTCCTCCCCCCCTCCCCCCCCCTTCTTGCCCCTACTGAATTTGAATTTGAAGGAAGAAACTTAATCTTTTTAAAAATCTGTAACAGTGAATGTTTGCTGTATGGTTAAGGATATATCTGCTTGTTTTCTTTAAGCGTAGAGAACATATATGTAGAAAGACAATGGAAAAATTCTTACTCTCAAGTCAAGAAACAAAATGTTTAAAGCTGGTTTTAGTTCTTCCTCCTAGAAGATATTCTTTGTTTAAATACTTCTTAGTGCTGTCTTTCCTCTCCTTTGCCCATGAGAGTGTAGGAAAAACTGAGATAAAAGTTGCTTTGGAGCATCGCAGATCTGAGGTCCATGAGTGAAATCCAGGTTTGCTTCTGAAGGTCCATAAGCTCTTAGGTGAAGAGTCCAGGGAGATGATCTGTATTGCTATTTCAGTTTAGCATGTCAATGTTGCTATGAAGTGAAAGACAGAAGCAGAATTCAGCTTGGTTCTTGTACTTGTTTGTGCTCATCAGGGGACAGAGGCTGTTGGTGGAGTTATCCCAGCTGCTTCTTTGCTAATGCAGTCCCAATGTAGTAATTTTGACACTGTCCAGCCCTGTTATTTCTTCTCAGGCCTCCCTCACTTGAAGGAGATAACTGAAGTGAACCACCCAAAACTATTTGCTGTGCTGCATCAGGCTGTTGTGTTCGGGAGTAAAAGTCAGAGATACCCTGGCTCCATGGGAAGTGGCTCCGAGGTGATCCCTGTGGGTTTTGCCTCACCCATCCCTGGGTTGTGGAGAACAATGCTAGACAGAAACGGTCCCTCTTTGTCTTCTTTTATCTGTAATTTTTGTTGGGGGCCCCATGGCACTGGTTTAGTCTGGGCTGGGAAACTAATTTTGGACTTAACATAAGCTTTTCACACAAACTTTACTCTTTTCTTATGCTATTTAAGGCTCATATAAGTTGTTACATTTTGCATCATACACTAGACAGGACTGACTTGGTAGAGAATTGCCAGGCAGAACTTGTTATGATTTTGATTTCCCAATTTAATGTATGATTTTTTCAATTGCCTCTGGTCACTAGAGGAAGATCTGTGTTTGAGTAAATGTACTTCTCCCCTCCCGCCCCCCATCCTAGTATCATCGTTTTCTGATGATAAACCACAGTATATGTGCCTTCTGGTCATTCAGCCACCACAGCTCATCAGATAATTTTTGAAAGTCCTGGTAGCTGATGAGACAGGTACTTCACAGACAATTTCATCACTCTATCCAACAGAAGATTTAATCTTCTTCAAACAACAGAAATCACTTGAACAATTTCAACACTAAAGAAAGGCAGTAGTGCCTGCTGAACTGATTAAAAGAAAAAACCTTAACTTATTTTTGGTGGATGTGGGTGCAGTGTTGAAATTGACAATTATGCTCTGATAAAAAGGACTCAGACCTTGCAAAATCAAAATACCAGAAAGAATGCTTGAATGCAGTGTTTGGAGTACAGTAAGGTGGTATGCATGCATATCTCCTGTAAAGGTTTGCATCCTATTTGTATGAATTAACTGCTGATATGTGGAATAAAGATGAATAATTTTAGGCACCAAAAATGGGAATACCTATTTTGCTTTCCTGTTAGAAGACGGTTACATCACATTATCATGTCTTAAGTTGCTTGAAACTTTCCTAAATATTAAACTTTTAGGTAGAAATCTTCTGTGGCTCATATATGTCTCAAAAGATCTTTGAGGCAAAGAGCATTATATGAAAATTATAGCAAAAGCAACTCTGCCATTTCTCAGAGCAAGTCTGTGAAAAGTGAGTTGTTTTGCTTGTGTTAGAGTCCCACAGGAACATTGCTGAGAAGCTTGAGCATAGCTATTCTCTGACTGAAGTGATTTTTGAAATTTCTGTCCAGTCATATATCTTTTTGCCACTTTGTGAGTAGGTTGTTTTTGGATTTTTTTGTTTGTTTGGGTTTGGTGGGGGGAGTGTTTATTTATTTAGGATGTGGGTGTCATTTTTAACAGCAGTTTAAATCTGTTCATGAACCTCTGGAATCTGTTTTCACAGTTCCTTACAATATTACAGCTGGCTGAAACTTGGCATGCCTGTTCTCAATGAAATGCCAACACTGAATTTTCCTCTTTTGAATGAGGATGAAAACAAACATTAATTTGTCCATAAAACTGATTTTTTCAAAAAAACGTTATTTCAGCTTCATTGAAACACTATTTTAAGGAAATCAAAACATTGTATTCGGCTTTTGACTCCTCTAATTGTTCCCTGTAATGAGAAATAACATTCTAAATGATATGTGTTTGAATGAAGCATGGCTTCTTAGAATGAAAAAATGCTAGAACTCAGAACATCCATTTTTGTAGTTCTTTAATTGAAATCCTGAAAAGGAATTCTCAAACTTTCATTTTCATCAGAATGGCCATTTCCACCACTGCTTCTGAACCCAACTGAGCCTTGCAAGTATGCAGAAAACCATTTAAAATTCAAGCATCATGCAGCAGTTTCCATGCCAGAGCAATACTCACTGAAGAAGACCTCTCTGTAACTGCTTCTGTTTATGGCCAGGAGACAGAAACCAAGAACACTACCTGTCTTTTTGTTGTGCCTGGGCAGCAGAAGAGAATGTAGGTATTGTTATGAGGATGTAGAGGACCTCTTTGCATTTAGAAAGCTGGAAAGGAGAAGGAGTGTCTATGGCTAAAGTGCAAAGTAGACTAACTGGAAACTAGAGACAATTGAATGAATTGGGGATGAGGAGCTGTGCTGTGATGTCAGTGGGCACCCTGGGTTTGGCCACCATCCTGCCATCAGTAGAAATTACAAATGCCAATGAGAAAGCATGTGTTGCTTCCCTTTTGTGGCTTCCAGGAGGGGTTTATTTTGTCCAGCTCAATGTGTAGTGTATGGTAAAGTGAATCTAGCTTAATCTAGCTAAAATCTCTGCTCATGTTCTACTTTGCAGGATGTAAATAAGGAGCGGGTATTTCACTGTTTGCAAGAAGCAGGGAGATACGTGGAAACTACACAGCAGTAAAATTTCAAGCAAATGAAAAGCAAGCCTGCCCTATGTAATACAGTGTAGAATTTGTTGCCAGAGGATATTTTAAATGCCAAAACTATGAAGGATTTGAAAGAGACCAAAGCAATTTAATAGGAATGCAGGATCTCTGAGTGCTCCCAAGGAAACAATCATTCAGCAGATGTTCTGCTGCTGTTTAGCTCCCTAAACTGTGAGTACTGCTGGAGTCACAGTGCTGAGGTTGATGCATCTTTGGTCTTGTCAGAAATGGCTGGCCTTAGTGTTGTGCAAAATATATATATATATAATTATTTTTTTTTTTTTTTTTTAGGACATCAAGGCCTAGTGTGCAAGCTTATGTTGTTTTAAATAATGCAAAGTCATACTTGGAACTGTCTGTATAGAGTCAATTGTCTCATCCAGTGGTTCTGCTTATGGACAGGATCAGAAAAAATACCATGGGTTCACAAAATATCATACTACTTGCACATGAGAGATCCTAATTAAAATCAAATGCTTGTCTTTTTAAAGATCAGAGAACAACAAACAAAGCTATGTTACTTTTTAAAAAAAAAAAAGTGCAGAAACATGAGAATTTCAGTTGAATTTTCATTATCAGATAGCTTCAAAGCTTAAATTTTAGTATTAGAAGCATGGACCGTTGCCATTTAATCTATAGTATGCACTGAAAAAAAGCAAGTTGAAATTAAGGGCACTGGTTTTGTTCATAAACTTCAGACTCTTTCTTATCCTGATGCAGAGTCAAGGAAACCTGCCTAGTGCACTTGTACCCTTACCCTAGCAGTTGAAAAGAGATACCAGTATAAGGGGTCTTTCCAAGGTTACTTGATGGATGTGGACTGTATGATCTTCTGCCATTAAAGTTGCATTTTAATGACTCTGTGATATTCACAGTGTCAAAGGTGATAAGGGGATGGTGCTTACAACCAGTTTAGTGGGAGCCTTAAGAGATTGGCCTTTGCTTTTTATTTGGGCACTATTAATTCTTTCTTGAATGCAGAAACAAATGCCCCCATCCCAAGATGTTTTTTTCTTGGCTACACAGTGATGGAGTTTAATGGGGTGGAGACAGCTACTTATTGAATTTGGGAGACTTATTATGGGCCATCTAGGTGTTAGGATCCCTTTGGAAAGGTCACCAGGATCCTTTGAAAATAATGTGTTTGACAGACCAGAGGTAGGGGCTGTATTTTTCTTGTGCTATGGATTTCAGTTCAACAGGACTTCCTATTTTGATATTTTTTTTTTTTTTTTAAATGACAGTGTCTCTGCACACTTCACATAAGGAGCTAATTTTGGGTTTTTTGACCTCAATGTTGCTACTATTAAATTCATCATTATTTTGTCCATAATGTTGATAGTGATTTGCATTATGTTTTCCAGAGTATTCTTAAAACTAGCATTTAACTTCTATCTCAAAACTTTGATCAAGAATATCTGAATATGGGGTATTTGTTAATGCAAAGCTAGTCTTTCACTTTTCTCAAAATGGCATTTGCATTTACCTTCCCTTCCTCAAGGCATTTACTATCCAAATGCTGATGGAAAAAGGGGTGATTGCTGTTATATAAATATGGCTTTGTTTTGCCAAATTCACCCTTCTAGAAGAAACCCACAGGAGAGATCTAGGGAGATGGTAGCAGCCTTGTGATTGACTTAAATTTCCAGCAGTCTTCCCGAGATGTGTGAGTGTGGAGCAGTGTACTCCCATGGCCCTGCTTGTCTGAAGCACACTTGGACAAAGGTACCTGGAGGCTTTAAAGAAGAGAGTAGTGACCTCCACAGAGGCAGCTGCAATTCTGAGCTGCAACCTGGCCTTTCTTTTCCTCTTTAGCCATCTCACTTTGCAAATACACTTTCTGTTGCTGTCCAGATACCTTGGTAAAAGCTACAGAAGGGATTCAGTAGCTGTTTGTGGAGGCATATGAGCAGTGGCAGTCAATGCCTGTATTCTGTGAGCTATACACGAGTCAGATTTCTGTTTCACCTTCCCCTAAAGCTGCTGAAAATAATTTGAAGGAAGCGGAGGTAAAAAATATGTGCAAGACAGAGATAAAGCTTATTGGAATATAATTCAAAATCCTCTATCTCATTAGTGTAGAGAGACAAGTTATAGCGACAAATCAGTTATCTAAATGAAACTACAAATGAGAGTAATAATAAAATATAGCAAGATAAGAATGAAATATAAGATCACAATGTCAGTGGTAGGTTGTAGATATATTTTGTACTAGAATTCATGTTTGCAGGTAGGACTTGTAAAGGGAAAAATGCTGGTTTTATACAGTGAAGCTACACAAAATTTGTTCTAGGGGTGCTGAAATAATTGCTTGGAAGTAAACCTAGAACTACACTGAGCTCTGGAATCATTTGAGCCTATTTTTAATTGAGATTTATCATCATTTTTCAACTGGATTATGATGTGTAAAGCTCGTAGGCATGTTTATGAACAGTGCATATTAAATATTCAAAAATGTTTTCAGATTCCTTCTTCAAACCCTCCAACTCCTCAAGTTGAAAAATAGCATTTTCTACATGTACTAGCTAACCCTTTGTTATTTAAATATATAGTGGTTAGGGCTCTTTTTCTATTGTTTGCATGTGAAGTAGCTTGCATTTCTATGGAATTTGAATGCAACCTGTCATTATTCTCCTACTTTGCAGCTGGTGCACATCTCTGGATGCTGGCCAGAAAAAGAGGTGGGAGAAGGAGTGTAAGCTTCTGGAGAGTATTGCTTGGTTTAAAGCACTAGACAACCACCCTTCCTTTCCTTTTTTTCTTATCATGTGCTAAGCTTAGAACATGAGGGCTCAAATTCATATATCTTGGAGTTGATTGCCATTTGAGACAGGTACCTGAATTTAAGCATCTGTCATTAGCTCCTACATGTGAATCAGCTGTCTAGCTCTCATTGGAATCAGTGAAGATCTAGGAAATTACTCAGTTCCTAAATAGGCAGCAAGTGCCACTTGAGATACCTTTGGGCATCCCTCATGGTCTCCAGCTGTTAGTCAGAAGGCACATGGGTCTTCCCTCAGCCCCTTTTGATATCTGCCATCTCTTGGGCACTTTAAATGACACTAAATACTGATGTTAAGGCAACTGCACTGAGCTCCGAGTTGGGACAGATTATAGGCTCTTGGAGAGTGATCAGCTTTCCCTGAAGCAGACACTTAAGTCCATGGCCTTGACTACTCACTATACCAGGAGCTTGAATGCTTTTCAGAGACCCCTAAATGTGGATGTTTTAATCTTGGATAGATCCCAGTCAGAGCAATTACCTTGCCTCTGATAACAGCTTGGGATTTTGGCAGCCTTAGTTGTTAATTTACATTATGAGAACTTAATTTTTGTATGACAGCAGTTTTCACTAATAACAAACCTTTAATAAGCTTTTCCAGTTTAGTGCTGGCCTTTATTATTTACTACATAATGTTGTGGCTAGAAAACCTATATATCAATGTGAAGACATAGCTTGAGAATACTTAGTTCAGTGTTTGAGCTATAAGTGGCTTACTGGGAATAATTTGCACACAGGCATGCATCTACTCTCTCCCCATGCAGGTACGCACCATAAGCAGGTTTCTTACGCTATCTGATTTAATTTGAAATTATTCCAACAGCATTTTGCATTATTTTACAGTGTTTCCACAGAAGTAGTTATATCAAAAACTATTCATTGATGACTCTCTTTCTCTCTCTGTTTCTTTTTTTTTTTTTTTTCTTTTTTTTTTTTTGGTCTTGATTAAAATAGTACAAGTAACATGTTCCATCCAGGAATAAACCCTTAGTTCCTCTGATCTGTGAGCAACAGCCCATACCGCTTTACTGCTTCCTTAGATGGATATTGTGTATTGCCAGGATTGTTGGGAATCAGATCACTCCTATTTGGTCTCAAACAGCAACGTTATAAAAATCAAAGAAACAACAAAAACAATCCCAATAGCAGCATGAATATGTAAACTGCATAATTTCCTATTTGTATTATTCCAATGCAGCAATATGAACAAAATAGCTTTGATATATTGGCTTCATTTTACAGAAAAGCTATGGGTAAGTTGTCAGTCATGGTGTTTAATGGAAAAAAACCCATAATTTAAAATGGTAAAAACAAAATCTAGGCATGTGGAAATTCAAGGTGTTTGGATGCATGTTCACTATCAGATTTGTGAAGAGAAGTAGGATAAAAATTTGATATAGATACAATTAGACCTACAGCCTAGGGGGATTTATTTTTTTCCCTATATGTTATAGTAATACAGGCTGAAATACTTTTGATACTGACTAACAAAGGGAGATGGAAAGATTGAACTCATGTAGCACACTAAGATTTCCTTCTGATATTTGTAAAATTTGTATTTTGAAAGGAGTACAAAATAATTAGAAGAACTGCTAGAATAAACTAATTCTATAGTGTTGAAGTTAAGATATTTAAATATGTGTAAAATATTTTGGGGCTAGACCCACCAAGAAAGTATCATCTTCTACCTAAATTAAAAATTGAAAATTTCGGATTTCATACTCAGTTACCACTTAACCTGGAGGGAAGAAAAGTTCATTTGCAGAAAACTTCGATATGTTCCATGGGCTTTGAATATTTTTTAGTAAGAATGAGATAATTCACTGGCAGAATAATAGTCTGAATTTTAGGCTGGTTTTGCCTTTTCAGCTTTTGATATTGTTTAGTTTTAGATGCTCCTACCCAATGTGAAGACATTTATGGATCCCACAGGTGCTTGACTGCCCCATTGCACTGAATGGCTTTTATATTAAGGTTTATGGATTAGACTATACAGTTATGTGCTCCTAAGCTGACATTTCTTTCAGCAAAGTGTAATTTGAAGTGCATAAATCATTGGAATGTAAATTTGGTTAATGGATTTTATTTTTAATTGTTCTCTACTGTTTGAAATAATTACAGGTAAGGTAGCTCTATGTTTTTAGACTTGGTGCAGTGAATGCTTTATGTACATTTAAGTTGGTGGTTTTTTTTTTTTTTTTTTTTTTTTATCCTCTAGTGGGAAGGGTTTTTTTTTTTATATTAAGGATACAAGGCAAAGCTTGATAAAGAATTAAAGATTTGTTGTGGAAAAATGATCCAGTGTGCTGTTGAGAAAAATGCTGAATAATTTGCTTTACAAAACATTCCCTGTTATCACATTCAGTGGTGAAACACAAGTAGCAAGGTAAAAGTTAACACAGTCTTAAGTCATTCATTCGGCTTCTGCTCATAGATCTCACAGAACTTGAACAGGTATTTCTAGACTTTCTGAGGTTGAACAGATAAAATGTGCTGTCTCTGGCTGTAGATTTCCAAGCAAGAGTCAGGGCTCAGATTGTGGCTGAGGTTATTGTGGCTCAGCTGGTCTGCAGTACCCTGTGAAGAGCAATGTGCATGCTTAGCCTGTAGTCAGTACAGGGCAACTGTACTTTGGGTTAACCACATTTTGATGCAGGCTAAGTGAAGTCAAGTCATTAGCCCACACCAAATGCACCATAGCGTGCACAGAGATAGCGTTTGGTCTGATGAGCATTGAGATAGTAAGCTGCAGTAACTTGCTTCATTAGATTCCCCATTTTGAAAACTCCTTAGAGCTGAGAACTTGTGGCCTCTTCAGTGCTGCCCTGTGACCATTGCTTTCTTCTCCATAAAATCATAGATCGATTTAGTTGGAAAAGATCTTTAAGAACATGGGGTCCAACCGTTAACCCAGCACTGCCAAATCCACCGCTAAACCATGTCCATAAGTGACAAATCTACATGTCTTTAAGCACTTCCCGGGATGGTCTGTTCCAGTGCTTGACAACCCTTTCACTGAAGTTTTTCCTAATATCCAACCTAAACCTCCCCTGGTGCAAGTTGAAGCCATTTCCACTTATTTATTACTTGCAAGAAGAGACCAACACCCATCTCTCTACAACCTCCTTTCAGGTAGTTGTAGAGAGCAATAAGGTCTCCCCAGAGCCTCATTTTCTACAGGCTTAAATACCCCCAGTTCCCTCAGCCGCTTCTCATAAGACTTGTGCTCTAGACCCATCACCAGATTTGTTCTCTTCTTTGTACATGCTCCAGTACCTCAGTGTGTGTCTTATAGCCAGGGGCCCAAAACTGAACAATGTATTTGGGGTGCAGCCTCACCAGTGCCGAGTATGGGCACATGATCACTTCCTTGCTCATGCTGGCCACCTTATTTCTGATACAGGCCAGGATGCCTTTGGCCTTCTTGGCCACCTGGGCACGCTGCCAGCTGTTGACAAGAACCCCCAGGTTCTTTTCCTTCAGGCTGCTTTCCAGCCACTCTTCCTCAAGCTTGTAGCGGTGCATGGGATTGTTGTGATTCAGTGCAGGACCCCACCCCTTGGTCTTGTTGAATCTCATACAACTGACCTTGGCCCATTGATCTAGCCTGTCCAGGTCCCTCTGTAGAGCCTCCCTACCCTCACACAGATCCACACTTCTACCCAACTTGGTGTCATATGCAAACTTGCTGAGGGTGCCCTTGATCCCCTCATCCAGATTGTCGATAAAGATACTAAACAGAACTGGCCTCAGTACCGAGCCCTGGGGAACACTGCTTGTGACCAGGTGTTTTCTGGGTATCTTTGGATAAGTAGATCAAGGAGAGGATCTAGAAAAGGGTGTGCTGATATGGCATCTCTTTAGGATACTATAATGTATTTAGTGTTTTGTGTCACGACCCCTCAGCTTTATACTGAATATGATATACATGGAATGGAATACCTTGTTGGTCAGTTTAGGATTACTTGTCCTGTCTGTTCCCCCCCACGTGCCACCTTTACAGCATCCCAGCATGGTGTAGAAGATTTAGCAATGACCTTGCTCTGCACAGGAGCAAATACAAGCAAGAGCCTTTCTGCACACCAATCCTTTGTAGTAACTCTAAACATCAAGAATTATCACTTCTAGAAGCAGACACTGTGAACGTATGCTGTTAGCTTCAGAAAGTGCAGTGACTTAGAAGAGACTTAGCTGAAAAGCAAAATCACTGAACAGAATTAGTTCTGCTCTAGCTCAAACCAGGACAGTGGTCCATCTCTGTTGTGCACAGAACCACACAGTGTATGAACATACAAGATCACAGGTGCTTGTCTGTGCGCTTCATCAGCTGAGGCCTGTTAATTCCATCCCATAGACCACTTCTGGTCCACTGTCCTTAGGAGAATATTAATCTTACTATACTCTTCTTGGTTACATTAGAGCTAGCCACATGGCCATTTTTTTTTGATATCTTGCAATACAGCTGGATATGGGAAAAGTTAGGATTTTAATATCCCTCTCTCCCAGTCAGTTATAGCAGGGTAAAGATAAAGCCACCTTGTTATATATAAACATTGGAGCCCAGATGTCCCACATGAATCACATACACAAAAAAAGAAATAAATCTCTGAGCTGGTTCACTGAATATAATGGCTTTACTTTCTTGGGCTCCAAGAAATCTCAATCTGTGCGGAATTTATAAAACAGTATTAAAATTCAGCATAGCATAGGAGAATGCATCATGTCACACATGCTCCCAAAATAGCATCTTGTTGATGTTGTTCAAGAAATAGTATTTAATAGTGATTTTTTTTTTTTTTTTCCCCAGTGGAATTTTATATATAATAAGAAAGTTAAAGCCTTATATAGTCTGTGTACTGCAGGATGTAGACTGCAGCTGAAGGATGTGGGAGAGGACAAAGCATTTCATTTTGCCCTCCAAGTGTTATCTGCTTTATTTTAATTGGCACAGCCATGTCCAATCTCCATTTCCCTGCCTGTCTTTGAATCCCTCTGGATGGTAGAAAGCGTTTCGGGTTGGAAGTGTTTCCCCTCAGAAGCAGACAGCACATCAGCTGATATCTATAATGGTTAAAATTCCCCCTTTTGAACAAGGGGTACTGCTGCAAGTACAGATTTTCTCTGACAAGAGCCAGGTTTTACACAGTGGGAATTTTTTGCAGCTTTAACTCTTCAAATCGCTCCAGGTCACTGGAGTAGGATCTTTTGTTAACAAATTTTTGTCACAGAGGGGAGAAAAATAAGTTTCTTGTTCACTTCAAGCATGTTGCTCCCAATGTAGGGCAGAAAAAAAGTTAAGGCCAAGACTTTGTATTGGCAGGTATCTTCTAGCAGGAAATCTCCATGATGAAGATTTTGGCTAGAGAAGTTTGGCAGGATAAGAGCCTCTCTTTGCTGTCTCGGTTGGTGTGAAAAGATGATTCGCGCATGGGAATCTCTCCCTGTGTCTCTTTGTGCATGTGTAGTCACAGAGCAGGTGGCATATAGATTGTACCATATAGAGATCAACACATGCAAATT
Organism: Megaceryle maxima; assembly: GCA_024605025.1. Lineage (NCBI taxonomy): Eukaryota > Metazoa > Chordata > Aves > Coraciiformes > Cerylidae > Megaceryle > Megaceryle maxima. The sequence continues at coordinate 60,904 of JANHGN010018180.1, forward strand.
GGAATGAACTTGAATACAGGCTGACTCAAGATGGAGGTGACATGTACCACAGCCTTGGGAAATGGTATTGCTTCTTGTGGTTCTGATCTACATGCTGTCACTCTATTCCCAAACACACATGCGCCCTTCTCCTTAGTCTCAGGAAGCAATTAAGCCATCATCTCTTGTGTATTTGAAAAAGATTATAAAATCATGAATCAGGACACTTTTTTTCATGGCTCTTGCCTGGATTTGCAACATAGATATGTTCTGAACATGTACTGGTTTGAACAGTAGATATGTTCTTCTCCTCCCTCATTACATTACGTAATGCTTCACGTATTGAAAAGTAAGATAGTTAGAAAAAAACAGGAGATGGGCCTTTTGATCATGGGACCTGTGGTGATAGCCTAAACATGACAAAACTGTGTTTAGAATTTGGCTGTGTTAGTGTTTGAGTGTGGATTATGGATACATTTTTGAAATCAGTATTTCTGGTTTGGCTCATAGAGCAGTATTGGACCACTCCCTTCAGGGTGAAACTAAACCAGATGAAGTGCTCTAACCGCCAGTGTGTATCCATGGAGTTATTTAGAAACAGAGATATCAGACAGGAGTTCTTTAGAAATACCCCCCTTCCCACATGCTATATGTGTGCTGAGGATGTCCTGTCCTTAATATCAGCTTTTTCACACTACAGATGCCATGTTGGGCTGTTCTGCTTCCTGATGCAGCCCTAAAGCTCTGCCAGCAGGAGAAAGGATGGGTGCTCTGACTGAGAGCACCATAGCAGGAGTGTCTCATCTGGGAGATACAACATGCATTTCCTTGTAGAGATAGAGGGCTTGCTTTGTGATCAGTGGAAGAGGTAATGACAGAGTGCCTAGAAGATTTGCATTTAATACACTGTATCTCATGAAAGCCATCGGCTAGGGTCAACAATTTAAAAATCTTTTTGCCTCAAAACTGCGTGATGCAAATATGTTCCTATATAATAGTAAAAATACATTAACAATGTTAATAATCATGAAAGAGAAGTTCATTTAAGACCTGTGGCTTGTAGTGCATCTGGTCCTCTTGTCTTAGTGTTTCAGAGAAAAAGCTCAGTATTAAATACTTGGCTAATTTTGGCCTGCAGGCTTGAGAACCTGGCACAGCTTTATTGTATGCTCAGGTAGATAATAATTTGGTTTCAAGCTTGCACAGCTAATTTAAGACCATTTTTCTTTTCATTATGCTTGTGCACATCACAGTTGAGTTCATCTGTCCATGCGTAAGTCTAATTCACCAGTGTGTCATGCAAAATTGCAGATGTGCTGCTCTTGCTCTTTCTCTCCGAGTACTTCAAAATATACTTACCAAGGGAAAGCAATGATGGTAACCAATCCCTGTGTGGAGCAACTTTTTACAGTTCTAGGAAATCAGGCTCCTTAATAAAGCTGTAAATTTGCACTTGTTGGTTCCTCTTTGTACTGGCATGTTTCTTGAATTTGAGATGGTGTGTGTTTTCCTCTCAACACCATTATTAAGAAATACTGTGATTTAAAAATATTTATTACTGTTATCACACTCATCGCTATTTGATGTATCTCCTGTGTTTGGGGGGGGGGGTCATGTCTACAGCTGAGAGCACAGCAGCTTTGCACTGGCCATGCTGCTGTAGCTTTGCAGCCCCACTGCCACAATAACCCCTACCTGTCTTTCATTCTCAGTGCCTCTTCTCACATTTAAAACAGAACAGAAGTGTGGAAACACTCAGATAACTTTTGAAGACTTTCTGGCACACCCATGCATTGCTCGTATCTCCAACCATGTCTGCAAACACCTTGGCTGTTAATCCTGGGAGCTGCTGTCGAGCTGTGCTCTCACCCATGTGAATGCCATATGAACAAGGGGCATGCAGCCTGCCAGGATGGGCAGAGCAGGGGAAGAGGAGCTCGTTCATGCTGCTTCTCCTCCTTTTCTCGCCTTGTTACTGCTTTAGTTCATACTGCGCACAGTGGCACAACCTTGAAGCTTGTCAGATTTTCTAGGCTGTCTGAAAGTACTATTTCTACTACTTATGTAAAAATAACATTGATCAATTCAAAACCCTATCCTTTTTTTCTACTACAGAAGGATAATTCTTTACATAATTGTATATTACTTTTGCTTTTCTGTCTGGTAATGGATTTTTGGAAAATAATATTGTTCATTGCTGCCACTATTAACCCCTCTATTTTGTCAACCATTTTACTTGTCACATTACAATGTGTTTATTGAATCTTGTCTCAACTTACACTTTAAGTACTGTAAGCCCAGTCCTTTGTTAACTCCACAAAATCTTGATCAGATTGGAACCTCTGTCTATTACCATAATGAAAATATTAAACAGTAATTTCCTTTGGAGATAGCAGCAGATTTAGCATTACTGGGACTCTTGAACTGCTTATCAAATAGAAATTTTATTTTAACACCCGTAACTGAAATGAATTGGAATACTCAGTAGCTGTCTGTGCTAATGCTTCTATGAAGGAGATGAAACTGAAAATGTATGCAGAGACAGTGACAATGCTTAGTGTAAGTGTTTATTCAAACTTCCTGAAAGGGTGAGGGGGAATATTATCTTGATGTATCATTTAATATTGAAGGGTTTTTATAGAGATGAGATTTTTCTCAGCATTTTGTTAGAAACAATCAAACCTTCTATGTGTGTTTCAGCTCTGGGTTTTACAAGATACAATGGTA
>JANHGN010018180.1:75030-97309 GCA_024605025.1 Megaceryle maxima
TTTTTTTTTTTCACAATTTTTTTGGGGTTTGTTATTTTTTCTTTTTTTTTTAAGGTTCTTTGGTTGTTTTTTGTTCCCCCCCCCCCCCCCCCCCCCCAGGAGCTGAAGCTTATAGATAGTGAATTCTTTAGCTCCTCCTTTTAATCCCTAATTTAAAGAGAAGAGTTATATTTGCATTTTTCTGCCATCTTCTGTTGGTGTTCATAGATAGCTGTTATTAGCTCTTGAACACTTACAACCTATTATTTAAGTATTCCTTGACAGATTTTGTAAGATCTATCCCAATTTGAAAAAGTCAAACTTAATTACTCTTTGACCTCTTCTTGCCAGTGGAAATTCAGGTTTTTGCTACTTCATCTCTGTGGTGAAACAGTTATCTGAACCACAGTATTCCTAATTAGTGAGATTGGAAACAAAGGAAAGTATGGAATATTCCTTTCTTAGCGTAACTTTTTAGTAGCTTCCCTTTTCAGTCCTGTTACTGGTTTGAATGCAAAATTGCTGGTTTCAAAAAGTAACTTATTAGATAAATACAGGGATTAAGATAAATGTAGAATCATAGAATGGTAGGGGTTGGAAGGGACTTCTGGAGGTTAAGTCCAACCCCCTTGCCAACATAGGAACACCCAGGGCATTCCACATAGGAACACATCCAGGCGGGTCTTGAAAGTCTCCAGAAAAGGAGACTCCACAACCTCTCAAGGCAGCCTGTTCCAGGGCTCTGTCACCCTTGCAGTAAAGAAGTTTTTCCTCATGTTGAGGTAGAACTTCTTGTGTTTCACCTTGCTACCATTACCTCTCATTCTATCACTGGGCACAACTGAAAAGAGACTGGCCCCTTCTACTTGACACCCACACTTCAGATATGGACAAGAACTGTGCAGAAAGAACTGTGCAAGCAGTCTGATCTGAGCCTTAAGCATGGCTTATGTATTATTACAGAATTATTACACATTATTATTACATAATTATTACACATTTATTACATAAATATTTGAATGTTGTAATTTTTCATTGTTTGTGAACAATGAGACGTGCAATTTTGCCTGCTGAAAAAAACCACCACCAGCAAGCAGGGTAACAATGTCAGAGTTGCTGTTACTACTTACTTCCTCCTGTTCATGTGAAGTACTGTAGACTTAGAACCTAGATTTAGCTTCTTAAATGCATTACTGTTTTGTAGGTACCCTAGCAGATGTGGGTACTTTAGAGGCATCCTTGTCACCCTCCCTGGCTGTGGGTCGTTTTTTGTTTCTGTCGTTTGTTTTTGGTGGTGATTCTTCCTAATATTCTGTCTTGTCCTTTGGACAGCCATCAAACTGAGTAATATCTGTGGTGTTTTTTCTTGGGTTTGTTTGTTTTTTTGTTTATTTTGGGAGGGAGGAGTGAGTTGGGTGGTTTTGTGTGTGTGTGGTTGGTTGGTTTTGTTTTTTTTTCCTTAACTGGAACATTTGATGGTAGTTCTACACTAAATTCCTAAATGGTAATAGCAAATTTAGAGTCTGTTACTGTCTGTTAAAAACCTGAGCTAGTCTTGATTATGTGCCTGCCTTTGGCTTTTGAATTTCGCTTGCTATTTTATTGCCCAGTTGTTCAGTATTGTGAGGTTTTTCTGTAGTTCTCCATAGTTTCAGTTTTTTGATAATTGCTGAGGGTTATTGAATGTGTTCTTCATTCATACTCCTGTCATTAAACACATATTAATCTATGAGTTAATCTTTCCTCCTATTTCAAAACAGCAATGTTTTTCAGAGCTTTTGATAAGGAATGTTGCTGGTTTTGTGACTGCTATCCTGGTTCCTGATCAAAGACATTTTGTAAGCCCATGGGATCACCTTTTATTTGCATGCTAGCTAATGCCTTCAAAGAGTTTTAAATATTTTTGTCTGTTATCAGTTCTCTTGCTATAGCTATGTTGGCCCTTCGCCTGTATATCATGGATATTCATTTATCTAATGATGCTGTTCTTTATTGTAATTTCCAGCACTGAAGCCGATTTAAATGATAGATTGTACAAATGGGATATCGTATGATAGGTATGACAATACTTTGGCAATTTCACATAAGAACACTTTCAAATCTCTTAGGTGAACACCATCTGGTCTTGACAATTGTTTCCATTTTTTAATCAATTTGTTATACAGCTACTCTACTGACACGTTAGTTTAAGGCAATTTCTCATTCTACACAAAAGACTTGGTGTGGAATCATTCAAAAGTCTCCTGGTGCAAACGAGTCTTGTAGCCCTTTTACTATCTCTTGTTGGCCATACAAGCTCTGGTATAGGTTTCTCATTCATTGTGTTTGAGGAAAAACTATTACTTCTGCTATGCCCTTAGCAAAATGTTCTACAAATTCTTTACTAATAAATCTTAAAATTTTGCATTTAAGTTGCCTGAATTGTGAGGTATATTATTTGCAGGGGACTTCCATGACCAGTAGGGGACTTCCATGACCAGTAGGGGACTTCACAGAATCACAGGATGTCTTTTGGTTGGAAGAGACCTTCAAGAACATCTAGTCCAACCATTGACCCAACACTGCAATTTCACCACTAAACCATGTCCCTAAGCACCAGGTCCATGTGCCATTTAAAAGCCTACAGGTGAGGGGGAAGAATGGACTTCCGGCAACTCCAGAAGAGTTATAAAGCGAAGACCTTTATTATCAGTATGTCCCTTGGTTATATAGAGCAAGCTTCACTGATCACGCACACTGACAACAATGCTGATTGGATACATGCAATAGCCCACACGCTGTTCATGCGCCTAAATCTAATACATGATTGGCTGTGATCTAACTTGCCCGGTACCCCCCACATCCTGGTTTTCTCTACTTTGCTCTGCTTTGACTTCTTGCTTCATTGCCTTTTCTCCACCGTTTGTCTTCCTTCAAGCTCTTTCCATGGTTCAAGGACAGTTCGTAATAACAGTGTCTATTTTCTTCCAACCAAGATCCCACGTACAGGGATGGTGACTCTATCACTGCGCTGGACAGACCATTCCAATGTTTGATAACCATTTCAGTGACGAAACATTTCCCAATATCCATCCTAAACCTCCCCTGGCACAGCTTGCATCCATTCCCTCTTGTCCTGTCACATGTCACAAGGGAGAAGAAGCTGTCCCCCTCCTCGGTCCAACCTCCTTTCAGATAGTTGTAGAGAGTGATAAGGTCTCCCCTCAGCCTCCTTTCCACCAGACTAAACAGCCTCAGCTGCTTCTAACAGGACTTGTGCTCTAGGCCCTTCATGGGCCTCGTTGCACTTTTCTGGACATGCTCCATCAGTTTTATGTCCTTATAGTGAGTGGCCCAGAAATGATCATAATATTCAAGGTATGGCCTCACCAGTGCTGAGTACAGTGCTGATCACCTCCCTATTTCTGCTGGCCACAGTGTTTCTAATACAAGCCAGGATGCCATTGGTCTTCTTGGCTGACTGCATATACTGCTGACTTGTATTTAGTCAACTATCAATCAGTACTCTCAGGTCCTTTTCCAACTTGCAGCTTTCTAACCACACATCCCAAAGTTTGTAGCTTGCCTTGGGTTTGTTATGACTCAGGTGCATCACTTGGCATTTGGCCTTGTTGAACCCCATACAATTAACCTTGTCCCACTGATCTAACCTGTCTAGGTCCTGCTGTAAAGCTTCCCTACACTCTAGCAGATCAACACACCCACCTAGCTTGGTGTCATCTGCAAATTTACTGAGGGTACGCTCATTCCCCTCATCCAGATCATTCATAAAGATATTGAAGAGAACAGGCCCCAGTACTGAACCCTGGGGAACACCGCTTGTGACTTAGCTACGTTCACCACTACTTCTGTTGTCTTACCAAAGAAGCAAACAAGGTGATTACTTTGCGGGGGGGGGGGGGGGGGGGTGGGTGGGGGGGGGGGGGGTGGGGGGGGGGGGGGGGTGGGTTGTTGTTAGTGTGGGGTTTTTTTGTTTTTGGGGGGGGTTTTTTGGTTTTTTTTTGGGGGGGGGTTGTTTTTTTTTTGTTTTTTTTTTGTTTTTTTTTTTTTTAACCTTCCAGACCCTTGTCTTTGATCCTTCCTTTTGTTATGGAACATAAGCACAAGAACTAGCCCTTCCCCAGCACTCCTAGAGAGATCATCTAGAGGTCTTGAGATACCCCCTCTGTACCCAGCAGGCTCACCATGGTGTGAGCTTCACTAGTATCACTGACCCATCTGCCCATTTGCCTGGGACTTGCATGTTACAGGGCAGATAGCTTCAAGCATCATATACAATATAGTGAGCCAGAAGATATGTGAGCTCCTGCTGGGCTTGTATTTGTGTTTGCTTTCACTAGTAGATTTTGAAGGTTTCTCTGCTTTTTATCTGTTCGTTCCTCCTCTTCTCTTTCTCTGCTAGCAGAGTGCAGCCCTCATCCCCTGGTCTATGAGTATGTGGTTTCATTTGGGTTTTTGCTCAGTTATAGAGGTAGATGCCCAACTTCATCTGCTCACTTGTGAAAGTCATGGCATATGAGACCTTTTTCTTCTAAATGTTAACAAAAACTGATGTAACCACTTAGGTAAGTGTGGGTTTTTTTGTTTGATTGTGATTTTTTAAAGCTCTATGTTCTTGATAATTGTTTTGTTGATTTACTAGACAGCTTTGAGAAAAAAAGTAAGAATTAATTTTGTATAAAGGTTTAGATGAGTAGGTAGAAATTAGATATGTAAGTCATCTTGGAGGTTCACATCTTTGATACCATTGCAAAAAAAAAAGTTACATAAGGGGATGTGTGCATGTATTGCTGTATGCTTTGGGAATACTGGACGATGCTTGAAAAGGCAAGGAGTGACAACATGACAGGATTAATATTCATGGAAGTATGAGCAGGAAATTATTCTTCATATTGCAAAATATATTATATATTTTAATTAAGACACCTTAGTGCCATGATGGGAACCTACCTGAGTGAACTTTTTTGATGACAGTCATAACATACTGGCTCCTGACACCTTTCTTTTATGAAAACCTGTCTCTTCTTTTTGAGACATACAGCAGCTTTTCAGATGTGATTACCTTAAGTATCTTACTCTAATTAGAGGAGGGAGGCAGGACTACATAAAATCAGAAAGATGCACATAAAAATGTAGACCTTTTAGTATTTTCTATTTTTACTTTTAACACTTCTTAAAAAAACAAACCAAACAAAAACTAAACCAACAAAGAATGCTATTTAAAAAAATATAGGCACATGTTATGGGGTAGCTTCTCAACTGGTGCAAGTTGTCAGAACCCTGTTAAAAGTCCAGAGACTTGCTTCAGATTTTGCAAGCTGAGGATTTGTATGTGTAACCTTGAATGGTTTAATTCATTTGCCCTTGTCTGAGCATGGTTTGGGCAGTGAGGACTCTTCTTGCCACTGTCACAGACTGTGTAAAGGGCAGCACGTCTGCAGTGGGATCTTACAGAGTTACTAAGAATGATTGCAGGACCATTGCAGATAAGTCTTGTTGGGGACAGGTTGGAGCTAGGACACATGTGAGCAGTCCCTGAGGAAATGAATTTCTGACTCTTAGGAAGTCTTTGAGCATGCAATGAACTGAGACTTTCAGGAGTCCTTAATCAATGCAGATTTTCAGAAATGAGAAAGGTATGGTCCGGACATCAAAGTAGCTGCCTGGCCATTTTGAAACTTATGTGTCTCAGACAGTGATTCCCAGCTTGGTGCTGCTATTGGCTGTATGTCTACATGGGATCCCCACTCCATTCGTGGGATGCAGGCTGTGCATCCACACACATAATCTTCCTGCTAGAAGTCTGTCTTGTCCCACCTGAGGAGTGTCCAGACCAGAGTGACTGATGTATAACACATCTCAGTGTGTTTCTGATTATCCCTTGTTCAGTCAGCTTTGTGGGATGCACAGAGCGCTTTCCTCCCTGCTCAAATGGAATAAAAAATGCTAGAGCTCCTCAGCCAAACCACTGCCGGTTCATTTGTTTGCTTGTAGCATGGGTTAAGTAGTGGAATTATTAAATCTGAGAAATGTCTGGAACTCTCTACTGAAATGGTCCTTGTAAAATGAATGCATCCTAAAGTAGGTGCCCTGGGTAGAATATTTCAGTTGAAATGGTTCAGATTGTCAAAGACATATTTGACCAAACCCAGTCTTATAACAGATTGCACTAGTGGTGCTTGCAGCCTCACCTATCTGTATATACTGATATCTCTACATACTTCTTAAAAAATAACAGTATATTAATACTGCATAACTGCATAACTCTTCATTCTACAGGCTCAAATAGCTTTGCGTTCCTGGATGGATGACTCTTCAAAGCCCTTGTGAGCTGGATAACTATTCAGTTAATTTTATGGCATATAGAAGTTGGCTGTCTTTTCATCATCTGGCTCAATGTTTTAGTACAGAGTTATGTTTTTATTAGTAACACTGTCATTAATGAAAGTGCCAAGTTGTTACAGTGTTTTGTGGCAGATCAGTGTTTGGTGGAGATCATTTGAGCAAAGTGGAATTCAAAGAGCTTATTGGCTGAAGAAAGATGTGTTTAGAGGATTAATCATTTGCAGAATATTTTTGTATCTAATAAAAGGCTTAATTGAAAGATCCTACAGTCCTCTGAGATATTCACATGCTCAGAACAATATATTTGGGTTAAAAAATAAATAATAAAAAAACCACCAAAGACAATTGGGAGTATACAGTAATAAAATGTGAATATATCCTATTTTATTGTTCAGTTGCTATTAAACACATGTCATGGAAGGGAAGTTCAGTAGTACATACTGTCTTGCAAGCCAACTAAAATGTATTTTATATGTCATTACTTTTTACATCCTCATAGTTTCTATAAGGCTATTGGGCTTTTTTCTTTAATTTGTCAGGAGAGTCTTAGAACAAAATGAAAATGTACCTTTAGTTGAAAAGGTAAATGTGCTTTGAGTCTGAACTGAAACGTGACTATAAAAATTGCACCTTTCTGCACAGGAGATCTCTATAATTTTAGTCTGTTTCATTCATTAATTTCAATGACTAAAAAGTCATCTTTCACTGGTTTTTATCCCAGTTGGTTAGTAAACTGTAATGTAGCAAAAAATAGATTTTATTTTGCTTCATGCTTAATCACTGAAGTTGATAATTAATTCCCAGCTGTAGGGACAAATTTTTCCAACTTTAGTCAGTCAATTTCCATGTATAAATTATTTTAAATTTGAAAATTTGCTTTGGTATAACTGAAGCTTTTTTTCCCTTTTAATTATTTTTTATTTTTATTTTTTCTTGGTAAAATTTTCGTTATCGATAGCCCTACTTGGACAGAGAAGAAATTATCTTGTCCTTCAAAACGCACTAGGCTGAGTTTTCCAGCTGCTATGTCTGCACTTCTACAAGTAAATTGTTTATTTAAGGTGATTGTTTTGGAAATAATTGAGGTACTCCCACAAGCATCTCTAGGAATGGAACCTAAAAAGAGACTACTTGAACTGGGACCAGTTCTTGGGACTTCAATGAACTTTGGACCATGCTTATGAATACATTTTTAACTAGCTATTAACATCATAAATATATTTGCTCTATAGCTGTTGCTTTTTCAGGGTTTTTTAGGGGGTGGGGATATGGAAGGGTTAGCATATTCTTAATTAGTGTTAAAATCAGATAAATAGTTTCTAATGTTTACTGCTGTTTTGACCACAAATGAGAAACTACTATAAATTGAAGTATATACTTGTGTTTTTCATTTATTTTTAATTTAGACTTTCAAAGCTTTGCTTTTTTCCAATTTCCTCCTTATACTGACCTATTTTGCTAATATGCTCACTATCTTGTTTGTTTATTAAAATGAAGGCCAACTAAATTTACTTTTATTTTTATTTGAAGTCTTGGGGAAAGAAGCCTTTCTGATTTCTCACAATTTCTCCCAAAGGACTATTTAGACATGGTTCCAGCAATGTATATTATGGAGGAGTTTATACATCAAATGTAATGAACGAGTTACATTTAGACTACATTGTTACAACTACAGTCATTCTCCTTGGTCTTTACAGAGGGGATGTGGGTAGAACTTAAAAGTGTCCATGTGTCTGCAGCCTTTACACAGATGCATTACTGAGGAGGATAATTACAATCTGGAAATGAAATCTACCTTGAGATATCAGGGATCTGCCTTGGTGCTTGACATGCTTTTCTGAAGGAGAGTATTCCTAGCTCTGTGGTGAAGATGTAGAAGAGGGATGAACTGCAAAGCTGTAGCCTATCTGTTGCCATTTTGGCATGTGATGGATGTGTGGTGTATGCAACCCCTGAAATCTCTGGCAGTTCCTGAACATCCATCTGGGTGATGACAGATCTGCTGAAGAGCAGGAGCAGGTCCACAGAAGATGAGATTGATGTGCAAGCACAAAGGCCATCTGAGGATGCTCCTGTCTCTTGGAGGTCCGGAGTGATACCCTGAGGTTCATGTTGGCCAACACTAGAAAATTAGTAAGTGCCTTCACTCCCTGTTCACTGCTCACCAAACAAAAAAATGGTTTTCTGTTACCTGGCATGAAACATTAAAGACCCCTTTGAAATGGAGTACTGGGAAATGTTTCATCTGTTCCATACTGGTATTTGGATTATGGAAAAAGAGCAGACCTTAAATTTGATATTTCTGTTCTGTATGCCATAAAGGTCATCTGTGTACAAATTTATAAATAGATCATATGAATTCTTTCTGTGGTGTTCTTATGATGGATGGAATTACAGGGGGTGTGGTTTATAGTCCAAAATACAATTTTGTGTTCTCTTTAACTAGCAGGGATCTATTTCAGGTCTGTATTTGCCTTTTGGGGCTCTGCAGTAGCTTCTAATGTGAAATTTTTGGAGACTGCATTAACTTGAGGCCAGCTCTTCTGCTCTAGGCAGGTGAGAGATGCTGATGCTCAGAGACTGAGATGGCCTTGGTATGTCTGCAGTGGGGAGGTCCCCATGTCTGCCCATCCCTGCCCATGGGGAGAGCCTTTTCGTTGTTTTCCAGTGGGTGCATCATGTCTGAGTTAGTGTGGGAGCCAGGAAAAGTACTAGACTTATTAAATTCATCTTCTTCCAACAGCTTGCAGAGAGGTGGATAGAAAGAAATTACAGAGGATTCAGAGGACAGGTTTCTGAAGAGTGCTATAATTTCACAGATAAATGATAAACTTGGTTTGGTATCTCTGTTTAACAAATCAAAGTGGATACTTTTGTTCTCTGGAATTAAGTAGTAGCATGCTCAGTTTCCAGCAAAACAGCAGCTGTTATCTCAAGCATCTTCACTAGTGTGAAGAAAGTTTGGAGATACAGGAATATCATTCCTATTTTAATTCCAAAAAAACCTGCTTTGTTATGAAAATTATAGTTTCGCCAAAATGTGAAGACAGCTACCTTATATTTGTGTGTGAAAGTACTGGAACTCCATACTGTGATCAAATATTAAGGTTAGCTTCAACTGGTTTACTTAACTTGCTAATTTAAACAGCAGCTACGCTCCTGTAGCACATCGATGAAGGAACTCGGGAGGGACCTGACTTTGTTTGGACTAAGGAAGACGTGGTGCATCAAAGCTATATATAAAGTACCCAGTATCATGCAGCTATAGAAATTGTTCATATTTATCAAGCTTGATAGATCTAGACATCTGGGGAATAATTCTGATAAAACTTCCCTAAGAATGCCAGTGTATTATTTTGTTACAGAAGCCTAATGGAGTTGGTAAGGCATAACCTGACTGGGTGCAGCAAACACTGCAGGCACAGGGTGTTGTTCAAAATGTATCTGTGTGCAAAATATGATACAAATGGAAGACTTTGGTAGTTGATATTTAGGGAAAAGAGTTAGAGGAAAGCAAGTGGGGTTTGGCTGGAGCCAGGAGGTGACAGGAACAGTGGTGCATGCAGTGGGAACTGCAGGATGGAGATGGGGAGGTCTGGCTAGGGACACCAGGGGAGCTTGGGTGTTGCTTCACACAGTTCTTCCTTGTCCAGAGCTCTCCCAGGAACTAGGACTACCTTCTTTGAAATCAAAGAAATGGAAATCGTGCGATTTGGTCTCTACCTGTTACTTTTGGCTCTGTAATTTGTTCTAATCTTTCTGCATTTTAATTTTTAGAATGGAGAACAGGAGGTGAAGAAGCCCTCGTATTCTTCAGGTAGAGCTGTTCAAATACTAGATTTGAACCTGTGTCCTCTTATTGCAGACTCTAAATTATAAGGCAGAACTGCACCTCCTTTTCCACTTCTGTGGATGGCTGCTGGGAAACCAATCCCCAAAAGTGTGCCAAATGAATTATTTTGGCATCTCTTTAAATGTTCAGTTCTTTGCTGATCTGGAATTATTCCCCACATTTAATTTGAATTTTTTTAATACTTTTGACCATCTTAATGCTATTTTTCAGTGAATAACAATTTCTGTGGAAACATTCTATGTGTGTAAGTGACTTTCAAGACCCTAAAAAATTTAGGACGATAGATGTTTCTGTAGAAAAAAAAAAAAGCGCAATGGTTATTATCTGGCAAATGCCCCAGATACTTCTGAGTTCTCTACAGTCAGTTTGACAAAATGCTTGGTTTTCCCACTGTAATACTGTATTACTGAATTCTGCATAATTCAGCATTAGCCTTCTTAATCTGTTTTGATGTGTTTTATTATAATAGCAAACAGTAAAGCAAGTTTTGAACCATGAGCATTTGATTCCACTTGTCAGGAGGTTTCTTATTTATTTATTTTATAAGAAGAGGTCTCTAAAATGGGGAGGGTTTAAAAATAAATTCCTTCTTAAAGGATAGGACCTGGCTTCTGAGTTTGCTCAGTACTTGAACTGTTTCAGAGACAGTATAATCTTTACAGTTTTATAAGCAGGTTGGAGACATTTGACATGAATACTTATAGGTGATTCAGATCCACTTTCAGATGTTTTCATCTACAAGGTAGATCCTATGGATGAGCTCTGAAGGTCCAAGTTGCCTCTCCTTAGATTGCTTGAAGCTCTGCCTGGGAAGGGCCCCAATACGGGACGTGAACTTCCATAGTCTTCACACAAGGATGCAAGTGAATGACAACCGATTTATGCTTAAGGGAGTTAAGGTTTAAAGTGATTTCTTTTGGTTTCTGTCATTTTATGGGTGACTTGAACTGACAGAGAAAGTGGTGTACATTCCATTCAAATGAGCTCTATGTGATACTTGATGCATATGCTTGTAGGGGAAACGATTTGTGTCTACATATCATAAAGATGTTTTCCTCCATCTTGTTCACAAAATGAAGTTGTACCTTCTGCAAATCCAAAGTAGCTGCACTTGTTTTGTAAAGGTTAGTGCAACTTTCATAAAGATGGTTAGAAGGCAAGGACCTTGGTTTCCTCGTGGCCAGCTTGTGTCCAGGAGCTACTGGTTCAGCAGGGAGGCATATCTGGAGCTGTCTGTATTTCCAGTTACAGTGCCAGCAGCATACTGGAGGGCTTCTCTCACTCAATTTTGTCTTACCTCTTGCTTCCCCGCTGCTTTTATCATTGTTTCAGTGATGCTGGGTCCTTGCTGTTTGTGGGTACTTTTATTCTTATATCCTTTAAAGCCCTCTTCGAGTTAAATGTGGCTTAGGCAGTAGGCAAACTCCATCTCAATGTTTATTGACTAGGGGAATAAATGTTCTTGGGCAATTGAGGAAAAGTATGACTTGCCTTTTTTATATCTCTTTTTCTTTTCCCCTGCCATCCAACTAACAGGACCTGGGTGTTAAGATTTCTTTTATGAGAAGATAAGGTTTCCTGTTTAATAGAAATGACATACTGTATTCTAGAATCACTGTCCAATTTTATCCATTCCTATGAAGTCTCACTGTTGGAGGAAGAAATTTCTGTATGCAGTTAATTTGCCATTATTATCCTTAGTCAAGATCTGCTATAAATAGGTTTTCCATGTTGAGTCTATAAAAGCCTTTGCCTCGAGTTTGCCATCTTCATTCTTTGTGGTAGCTTTTTTTTTTTTTTTTTTCCATTGCTCTGAACATTGGAATAACGTTTTCAGCAGTGGAATACTCATGTTCTATAGAGAAAGGGAACACTGTTAAAAAAAGGATCCCTGATTCATTTCATACAACACATATGTTTGTGGTGGTATTTTATTGGTGTTTTTTTGGGGTTTTTTTGATGATCCTGTCAAATAGGTAATTATTGAAATTGAGCATAAGACCAAGAAGAGTGTGCATTCCTTCTTCAAAGGTGTGGTAGATACTGCTTTTATTAGCAGTGCATGTATCAGCAAACCTTCAAATGCAGATAGGTAGGATCAGTAGTAAAGCTGGTTGTTGCACCTCGGGTGCTACCTGTGTCAAGCCTGTATCTGATTGTATGAGGGAAATGGCAAAAGATTGTTAAAGCAATCTGGAGCCGTGGCTGGTTTTTACTTATATGTGCTTGGGCCTAGTCAAACCACCAGAGCAGAAGCCATCTTTACATTCAATTTTGTCTCAGCTCAGCAAAAGCCCTGGATGAGACTAATTTTAAATGTGTATGGGAATATGCTTAAAATTAGAATATTTCAATTCTCAGCCTGTAATGCTGGGGAAACAATATTTTATTGTGAATATCGATGCAGACACCTGAGTTAATGTAGCATTATGGCTGAGAATTTAAATGCAAGAAGAAATAAGTAAGTAAATAAAAGTCAGAAAATTCAAAGTGATGGTTACCAGAGCAACTATGATTCTTCCCCACTTGTACTCTAGTAGTTCTGTATGCTTCTCAGTACTGCTACTCTCTGATGTGTTAATATATACATGCAGTGCAGCTGAGTTACTGTGGGAACCAAAGTTGTGGGGGATTTCAGATGCAAATCCTTTCTAGAGCACCAGAGATAATGGAGGTGTTTGCTTTTATTTTAATAATCACTTTTTTTGTAATGATCATAAAACAAAGAGTCACTAAAGACAAATAATGGAAAATGAGTGCATGTAACTCTAACAACAAGCAAAACGCGTGCAGGTCTTCTAGCTCAGCAGTCAGACAAATGCACAGGGTAGGAGGAGAGAAGCAGATTTTCACATGGCAGCGTATGATTATTTTCTTGCTCCTGAGAGAGGAAATAAATAAAAAGATTAATTTAAAACCTGTAAATTAAAAGTTGTGTTTATAGCAAATGGAAAATGCTTTAAAGATAAGGTGGAAGGATGGCTAGCTGGAAGAGTAATGTACCCCTCCCACCAGCACCAGCCTTGCCAAAGCATGGTATTGGCAGAGTAGGAGTTGCCTGAGCTCTCCTGGTAAGCAAAAGCACCACTCCAGACCAGTTGCTCTTCCTACATGGTGCAGTGAGAGCTCCCCCTCCTGTTTTCAGCTTTACCTGTGCTTCGAGATAGCATCGCTAAGATTAATTAGCATTTGAAGAGTATTTTAAAAACCTGTGAGAAGCTGTGAAACCTGTGACTAACACTTCCGTGGACCTGAAAAAGGACTTTTATTTGAGATTGAAAATGACCCTATGGCACACTGTGCCTTTGGGCACTTGGGTCCCCAAAGCAGGTGCTTGAGCTGAATAAATGTAAGACTAGTAGTGACATTTGGTGGAACAGTTTATTGTTTTATGGTTTGTTTTGGTTTTTGTACAAATATTTTTTTGTTACAATTCATGTGGCCAGGAGGGAAGTTCTTTATGCTTTATAACAAGAAAGCCTCTGCCTTTTCAGGCTTCTTGAATTTTCAAGCCTTCCCCAGTCAACAGTCAACCCAGTACAGTGAGCTTCATCTGTGTATGAAGCCCTGCAAAGAAGACATAATAAATAGCTGTGGGGATAGCTGAAAGGGATGCTGTGATTGTATGAAGAAAATTAGGAAGTTTACAAGACAAAGCATTATGCATGCCTCCTTCTATCTCAAACCTTTCTGTGGCAATCCTATTCAAGCAGTTGCATGCATGCCTGTTGTATTAGTCAGAAAATACACTTCATGTTTATTCTAGCATGATGTTTTTTGTGCCAGATACAGTACCTGATACAGTGAGAGTATTACAGATAAGGTGATACCTTATCTAGTGTAAAACAGCTGTGCAAGTTCAACTGTCAGAATTGTTTGAGTTTAGATTAGATCCGGTATTTATGTCATGTAGTCCTTGCAGTTTGTGCCCAGACATTAAAGCTGGAATTTCTATCCTGTCAGTTCAAAGTTTGGGAACAGTTGCAATAGAAAATAGGCAACTTAAACTTGCAGGCTGAGCCAGCCTTCTTCATATGCATCTTCATAACTTCACATGCAGTTTTTCAGTAGACTAAGAAATAGAAGAAGAGTCTTCATCTAGTGTGCTGTGTATCCATCAACAGGTTTCATTAACCATTGATATTTCATACTAATAATCCGGAATATGTCGACTTCACCTGTAGAAATGTATTTCTATAAGGAAGGATGTACAGCTGTACAGCCACCTTCAACCTTTCCTTTTTATCTGGATCTGGGACTTCTCAACAGAAATCAGAAAAAGCAATACTGAAGTTGTGCCAGGACAGAGGCCAACAAAGGTTCAAGATATCTGTGACTCCTTTGAGTTATTACTGTAAATAGATATCTGATCATCACTGTTTGCTTATTTGACCATGGTAAGCAATATTCTGAGGAAGGTTACAGGCTTTGTAGCTGTGCTGGTATGGTAGGAAGTGGTTCGTTGTCAGTACATAAGTGAATTTGATAAAGAATTCTTCATTCAAGTGACATAATCGCCTTAATGCTTCTACAGTCAGCTTGGGATATCTTCTTCAGAGTTGCTCTTCATCCAAAGTGGATCAGCCATTTCTATCCACATAAAGAAAAATATTTAAGTAACAGTTGTTTGCTGCCTTGTGACAGGTTTCCCTCCTTTTGATTTATTTTTGGGAACAACCTCAATCTGTTTCTCCTTGAACAGTGCAATAGAATTAATTCCATAAATAACTTAGCACTTCTGTGTAGCATATCTAGCAGATTTTTTTTTTTTTTTTTTTTTCCAGTGGATGTATTCTTGTGTAGGTTGCCACTTTGTGTGTGTGACTTTTGAGTGAAACCACCATAATCTGATGTTAATTTAAATGTCAAATGAAGAATGTATCTATGGGAGTCAAGGATCCTACCCCAGCTAATTATTCACTAGGGGGTCTGCATTCTATGTTAATGAGGTAAAACATGCAAACGACCAAATAGCTGAACATCAAAGCTGCTATAAGTGAATGTGGAAAAGACTTAAAACTAAAAAAGCCCTGTACAGCACTTTTTCAAAATGTGTAGATAAAAAGGGAGGTACTTAAATGGCTTAAAGCAGTAATAAAATATGAATTCAAATCCCTAAATATCAGTGCAGTGAGGAAAGACTTCATCTATCCACAAATCAGTGGATAGCACACAGCTATGACAGCACAGTCATAAAACTGATGTAGCTATGCAAATGTGGAGGTGCAATGTGCTACTATCCATTTCCAAAGAGGGATAGGTCAGTCTTCTGAAGAGGTATGAAATTTAGGCAAACTTGATGTACATTAGGGAAACCTGCAACAAAACTGCTATTAGAATCCTCATCTTTTATTTTAGTATTTGGTTTGGCAGTTTTTTGGATAACCACTGTAGCAAGAGCTGCACATCTTTCATCTGCCTAAACTGGTAAGGTAAATACTGTTGTCTGTTCAGCAGGCTGACTTTACTTAGCACTGTGGTCCTGCATGCATGTCTGTCACCTTGCAGTCATGCTGATCTGATGTGTTAGGTAAGGGCAATAATTTCCCAGTGGTCTTGAGCAAATTCTGCCAAAAGCAGAAGCCTGGGAACCTGTGCCGGTAACCTGCATGTTTGAGTAAGATGCTTACTGTTTTTCACAATGTGAAAGCTATAAATGGTTTGGGATTTGGTTAAGAAGGACAGTATCTAGCCTGTTTCTGATATCATTAGCAAAGATAAGAGTACGTTTTATAATGGTGAACAAGAGCAGGCATTTATTGAGGTATGTTTGTAAAAGCCTCTCTAAAATCACCAGAAAGTGTATGGGAATGTTTATGTTCCTCTGGTGTTTTATCTGGTGTATAGAACATTATAGAATTAAATGCTTAGTGAGCACTGAGCAATTCTGTGTTTATTGCGGTGATATTGATAAGATTGTGAAATTGGCTGTTGCAAAGGATTCTATAGCATAGAAAAGGCCCCTCTGGAATGGCTGACATCTTCTATAAATCTAAAGAAATAATAAAAATAGAAAATGTGTGCGGTGCCTAGAATAGACAGACAATAACAGTTCACCTGGGAAATGCCTTCTGACTGATTCACTGACTGGTAAATGGCAGATGGGATAAGGGAATAGTTAGGAAACAGTAGTGTAGAAAAAGAGCCTTCCTTCTTTGAACTTTTAAATACTTGCCCTTTAGGGCCAGTTGGAAGATTTATCATGAGTGAGAAGTGGATGCTTTGTGTTTGTTTTGAAAAAATGCAGTAGATACAGGATGTTTGGTTTTGTTTTGTTTATGAAAATTCCCTTCCCTATTATATCAATCAGTCTTTTAAAGTGCATTAATTTTGATTTTATATATATATTCTTGTGGCAGTACAGACCCCCCGATTATGTATTAGTTTACTTTATAGACTGTAATGTAACAAGGTAGTAGAATTTTACTGGAGATTCTAGTATTGTTCATGCTTATGTAGAACAAACTAAAAGAGAGCCCAGCCCTGGTAATAAGCACTTTGCTTCACAGAAGCTTAGAGCTGTCTGTGAAGGATAAAGGATACTCCTGGACAGCCAAGATAACACCAGCATCCTAGCCCTGCTAACATGCCTTGGAAACACTCCTCAGCATTGTCTGGTTTTCATAGATAAGTACCTATAAGCAAGACTGACATCTGGATCAATAGACAAGTATCAAGAATGCTGCAGAAATATAGTTGCTTTGCAGAGTTTTACTGTAATTAGTAATTATTAGTGTGGGTGCTAATGATTAGTCTAATCATGTTGTAGCTGAAAATTTGAAAGGTATAACAACCCTGTGTAAAGCCCCATTTGAGGTGCCCCATTTTGACTGGGACACCTCGTGCATATGAATAAATATTTGCACTTTTAATTCTATACTTTGCATCCTAACCTCTATCCTCAGTTAGCATGGACCAGTTGTGAATTTTGGCGAAAGTTTCCACTTATGTCACCCTATACTTTTTCTCACCTTGTCCTTTCTTCTGTCTTTCGGTACATGATCTTCTCACATGAATTCTTTTTTTTTCTTTTTTTTTTTTTTTTCTGTCTCCATTTCTTCTTATTGCTTCTGCATTTCATTCTTCCGTCACCGTCTCCAGTGCCTTTTAATCATTCTTTTCCTTTCAACCCCTTCTTAACCACTTCATCCTTTGTTTTCTCATACCTTTTTTAAAATGTTCTTGTTCTTCCTCCTTCTTCCTGCCTTCTCTCTCTCCCTGTGAAGATCTTCACCTCTTCTCCCTAGATCAACTATTCCCTGTCCGCTCTCTGGGAACTTTTTAATTTTGCCTTTCTTCCCTGTGGTTCCAACATTCAAATATAATTCTATGTGCATCTAAGGGAGGAAAAAGAAAATTCAGTTCTCTCAGTGCTGATTATGAACCCTCAGGCACCATTTCTCTCCATGTTTCTAGTAGCAAGTGCTTTGTGCACACACATAAAGTTGCATTGAGCAACAAGGATGGCTAATAATATTCCTGTGCACATTCTGTTTCAAACAGTAAATCAGATATCTGTTGAGGATTGGAGGGTTGAGAGGAAGAATATTAGGCTCATGTTTCCACCTCCTACTTTGAAATAATGTCTAACCTTTCCAGCCTCCTCTGGTAAATAGGTTCTTTAATAAATCAAAACAAAGGAAAAGGGTTGGAAGAGGGAGTTAGGTTGGATAGCTATTACACAAACAAATGAAAAAATCCTGTTGTTTGCTACTGAGACAATACTGGACCCATGATTGGTAACAGTGTTTTTCTAGCCATTTGAGCTGCTGTAAATAAGACAGACTTTCAGATGTTCCACACTCATGTAATATATTTTGCACAATTGTGACTTCGAGTTGTACTTAGCTATGTACACATCCTGCTAATGATCTATCAATCCTGCAATTCAGTGAGTATGGAAGGAGAGGCAATGTTAGTTTTATTTAACTTTTTTTTTCTTCCCTTTTTATATGATTTATTTTAGTCTATGTATTTACACAGTCTAAATCTCTCTGTTCATTTAGCATTATCTGTCACGAGTATCTGAGTGTCATGAGAGACTCTAAGCAGGGATGTTGAACCAAAATGTGATTTTTATTCTGAACTTTCAGGCACCACTACTTGTCTAATTAGTTGCCCCAGAATGGTGAGCAGAGCAGAAGCATAAATGCCTTCAAGGGGGTTTAGACATATAACAAAAGTTTACGATAGATTCTGATATACTAATTCAAAAGTAACGCCAGTCTCAGACGTCTCACCAAGTTGAAGGCTGCTTGAAGGTGGCAGGGCACTTTGAGTTGTCTTATACTTGCACTGATCTTTTTTCTGTGAACATCTGCTGTTGGATTTTAGCCCTCAAACAGTGCAGATTGTCTTCAAGTATTACATGCAGCATGTGTGGAAGTTAAGACATCTCAACAAACCTGTGTTTACAGCCTACAGGATTATGTAGGAGTTTTCATTTCTATACTTGTAGTTTTCTGAGTGTCCATGAGTTGGATAAAACCCATCACAAATCCTGGGATTTAGGAAAAAACATGAGTTGGGCAGCTCTGGGTCATGCACGGCAATTCTGACTTTCAAGAAATATGAAAATTTGTATGATCAGTTTTCTAAAAACACTGTATTTCCTTTTAAATGGCAGTGCTGGATAGCATGAGCTAGAGGTTGCACAGGACGATTTTTCACGTGCCTCAGCATGATTTTCAAGGTGACAGAAAACAGCATGTGCTTGTATTGATCACAATGTGCTTTCCTTTCTTCATAGAGGGAGTTTTGTATTTGGAGCCTCAGTAAAAGGAGCTTTCTCTAATTTGTGGTGTGGCTACAGTTTGAGAGTGACTAAGATACTTTTCTTTTGAACATTGGTTTCTCTGTAAGCATTGTGTTGCCTGATGTAGATCATGCTTGTTTCCTAGTGCCTCTGAAGCAAGGTGAGAGTCAGACTCTCTGGAATAGTAGATCTCTTCCTGTCAGCCTCAACATGGCAAACTGCAGCTCTTCAGCCTTGCGTAGGTGCAAAGGAGTTGTGAGGTGATCTGTATCATAGAAGCCATCAGGATTGCTGCCTTAGGTCCTAAATTTCCATTTGGGTCCTGTAACACAGCTTTAACACGCAGGCTTCAGCTGAGTTGAGCACACTGTCACCTCTAAGTATATGTCTAAATTGCCAGGACTGTGTGCCCTGGTACTGACCTGGAGTGAGGGTAACATCTCCCACAATATATTGGTCCAGGGATGTGATGCAGCTCATGAGCAGATCTGTCATAGCCTCTGCTATGATTAGTTGATGCCATGAAGCATGAAATAGCATTTGCTTTCTGTGCCACAGGTATCGAATGGTGTGCCCTTCTTATTGCTTCTGTGGTATGATAAACAACCGTTTTTCATAAACTGGCATTTCCAAAGAGGTCCCGCTTGTTGAACTGAAATTAATTAACACAAAGTTTAACCAGCAATGGCGTATAAAACTCTAAAGCTGATTAATTCTAATTGTGAAAACCCAGTTTAAGACTGATTCAGTGTCTGGACCATTAATGTATCGCATGCTTTAGTTTCATTTTCTGCAGCTCTGCTTACCCTAGAGAATATAAAATTTTGACCGTTATTTAAAATGTGATTACATAAAGGTGATCATTAGCTGAACACAGGCTATGTAAGGGATATAGTTAGAAAACCATTTCTTTGGAAAGATGTAATAGTCAAAAGATTCACCCAGAAGCAAATAAGAAGAAAAAGTAATGAAATCTGTTTTTCAGTTGGCTAACAGAACTGTATTTTAACCTAAGAAGAAACATGAGATTGTCTCAAATTCTGTCAAACAAATTATTGCAATGAACTTCCTTTTCAAGACACAAAGTTTTGGACCAAATCCTTAGCACTGAACATGTTTCAAATACAGATTTGTGGGAATCCATCACTGTGGTTTGAGTGACATTCAGTAGTCAGTTCCCTTCCTTGTAGAAAATTTTCTTATGAATGAAAAATTACTTCCTTGTTTTTGCTTACGCTGTGAGTCAGTTAAGGGCATTCCATCAGCAACCAACCTTATCTTTTCCTGGAAAAAGTAAGCACCCATTGTCAAATACAGGCAACATAGGACAACTTGAGTATTTGATATACGCATTGTATGTGCTTAGCTTTGGAGAAGGACTGCTTTTGTTTCAGTGTAGAAATCCCATAACAATAAAATTTTATGATCTATTCGCATAGAATAATTTATTTACATAGATTGCATCAGGCTCAGATTTTGTCAGTTGCATTTTTCTGTCATTTGCAAATTTTCTGTCAGCTTTGCTTGTGTTTTTTCTAGAGTCAGTCAATTATGTCAGAGTGAATATTCAACAAATTAGTTACCTTTTAATATTAGTCATATATACAGTACAATAACATCTTAGCTTATTAAAGTCCTGTAACTTGAATCCTTCCAAGTTTTCTTCTCTATATGGTGTAAGGCTTGTTGGGATGATTACATTAATAATACATTACTATAAAAATTAAAGTGTATCACAGAGAACATGCTAATAGGTTTCATTGATTTAAACTTGTAAATGGATGCTAGCAATCAGAAGCCAGGTGCAAATCTGACTTCAAATGAACTGGTAGTCATAACAGTGCCAAAATCATCAGCAAGATTCATAGCTCTGGTGTTGAGGGGGAAAAAATGTTAAGTATAATGAAGTTATGGGACTTAAGCCTGAGGAGCAATGTGAAGTGCATGCACTGTACTTTTGCAGAAATGCTCTTTTTTTCTGTTATACATTTAAACCTCAATTTAGTAGTTTCACACTTTGCTGTATAGTGTCTCTCCGCATTTGATTTCACATTTTAAGATTTGAAAATCATTATGGTGTAAGATTAGTTTTATGCTATGCAGATGATGTAATTTTCTTAAGTGTAAATTTAGATTTCAAGGCATCAGAAAAATAGAATATTTAGCACCATATGAGAGGATTATTTTGTTTTATTAATAGGAATGTATTGTGCTTTCTAGAGATCTGGAGTCATGTTCTTATTTGGGTCTCTCTAAGTTTTGATTTACAGGTGCACTTGAAGGTGATTTCACACCTGAAAGTGACTTTGAACTTTGTAACACGTATGTGCTGCTGTTAAAATTTGGTCTCGGAGACAATCTTTTAAAATGAATTAATATTGAATCTTCAAATGTGAAGTTCACTGCTGCATATTGTATTTATTTAAGAATTTGCTTCTGTCCAGAGTAGGCAAATGTTCAGTTCTGTGTACGAAGAGTGGAAGCTTGTGGTCTGAAACTGAGGCTATTGTCATGTGGTTTTTAATCACTTCAAATACTATGGTTTGGATACTTCGTTGTTTTGTCTTTTCTTGCAGACCTCTTCTGCAATGTTAGTATCACATCAACCACGTTAAGAAACCTACTCTTTTATGGTAACCCTTACTTCGTTTTTTTTTTTTTTCCATACTTTTAAAAAAAATATTGTTCCTGTCTCTGTTGTAGCATAGCCCTTCAGAAAGCTTATCTGGAATCTCTGCAGGATACAGAGGATTATTGATATCTTAAGTGTACAAACTTGAAGATAGAAATGGGGACTTGTAGAAAATCACACAGGAAACTAGTATCAGATCTGGAAATTGAATCCAGATTTTAGCACATAACTGTAACAATGCATATCAACTGGCTGCTATCCACGTCCTTATTTCCTGCAAATTTAAACTTTAGGCAGGGAGCTTTGGAGATACCAGGCAAGATCAGACTGTTAAGATTCCCATGGCTTATTGTAGAAAACTTTAAGTCTATAATATACCACTCTTCCTTTTTACAAGGGGTAGTTTGAATCTGTATGAAGGTCTACCCTGTGAACTTGCCAAGTAGCTGAACCAGATGTGCCTTGCTACGCAAGAGCCTCTTTGAAGAAAAAGTCAGAAAAAACCCTGCAAATAGAGAAGAGAATCCAATAAAAGCAAATATGGGAATGGACATATTAAATCTGTCTTGAAATATGTTTTTTCATAAACTGTCTGGTTTTTTTAACTGGGACATGGAAAATGGGATGGGGGGGGGGGGGGGGGGGGGTGGAAAAAGCGCGGTATCGACTGGGGACCTCAGTTGGGGTTGGTAGCAGAGCCATGTCCCTGCCCTGG
>JANHGN010018180.1:99437-119011 GCA_024605025.1 Megaceryle maxima
TTTGACTCAGAAGCATGTCTGACTAATTTCTTATACAGTAGTGGCGGTCGCATTATATATGCTCCACATGTCTCACTTGTCCTTTTTGCATACTGATGTTCAAATAAGAATTGGTAACTCAGTCATTTTTTCAATTTATTTTTTTTACACAAAATATTCATTGAAAGGAAGTTCAAAAACATGAATGCTAGTTGTGAATTCATTATTATCAGGTTATTTTCTTGTGCATTCTGTTTATGGCACTGACAGCACTGAATAACATTACTGGCCTTCTTAGGCAGCACCATATTATTATTATTATTATTAATATTATAATTATTATTGCCTGCTATTTTTACTTGTAATGTTCATTATGGATTTTATCAAGTGTGGATTAAAGGCAAAAATCTCTGGAGCTGAGCTGACAATAATCATGCTGTGGGGTTCAATTATAGAATAATTCTTCCAATTATTCTGCTTAATTTTAGGATGCAAAGGTCACAGAAATAAATTTTCTTTGTGTGAATAAACACTGGGGAAATTATTGAGTACCTAACTTATCATATTAGATGACAGTCCATTCTGTCAATCTAGATACTTGCAGGTCATAGTGATGGCAAATCCATGCAGTTTTATTAGCCATGATGCTAATACAGAGAAATTTTAAGGGAGCCTTTGAAAGTGTTCCCTGTGAGGCTGGCTGCTTTAGTAAAGCCACAGCAGAAACCATAGGCTTTGCTGTGAACACAGGTAGGTCAACACTGAGTATTTTGGTAGATTTCATACTTTTTAATAGCATGGGAAGGGCTAGAGTAGTGAGTTACAGATGTGTGGAAGTTCCTACAGCACCTTTGCTGTCTCCTGTGTAAAACTTCATCAGTAGTGGCCAGTCAGCTCTCTGCCCACTCATCCTTCATTTAGGAATTAAGATGTTTTCCTGCTAGAAAAGATGGATTGGTTTGGTGCTTTTAGATTTTTCAAGAGCCTCCAAGGAATGTCTGCAATATAGGAATAGCACAGAATATTACTACATTTTAGTATTTTAATCACAAGATCATGGGAAATTACTTCTATAGTTTCTCCTCTGCTTCGCTTGAATGTTAAACAGTCCCGTAGACATTGTACTTTCTACTTATAATTTCCACAGCAATTAATCATGTAAATGTAATATGTAGAGGGCAGTGATGTCAGGACACTCTTCAGGTGCTCTTTTCAGATACTGTTGTTCAGCTTCTCAGGAACTGGAGACTGCCATAGGGCACCAGCATGACTAAGTCTGGAGCAGTTGGCCTGAGGAGATTGGGGTGCCCTTGGAGGCCTTTGAATCACAACTTGGAAGAACCTGAACAGCCTGATCTGACTTTGAAGTTAGCTTTGCTTTGTGCAGATAGTTGGACTAGATAGATTGGAAAGGACCTCTGGGGGCTAAGTCATTTTATAATCCTGTAATTTGACCTCAGATACATTTTTCCCCCCTCTTCAACCTGACCTCTTTTCTGTCTTCCTGTATATTTCTTATCCTACTTCCTTTGCTGAGCAAAGTATCCATATTGGAATCACCAGACTAACTGAAAGTGTAACTCCCCCTTGTCTCAATTAGTTTGCTGTCTCAGCATTGTGGGCGTGTATATGGAGGTGTTCATAATGGCTAATGGAATAGCTGAGTGAAAATACATAATGTTATATAAAGACTGATACTTGGGAACATGGGAAAGGATAAGAGAAGATAAAAGGCATCCAGTTTTTCAAAATTCTAATGGAGATCTGTTAAAAGGAGACCTTTGGCTGGGAAATGAAGAACAGCTTTATTCCTGTGTATAAATAGAATTCAGAGCTCCCAGACACAGCAAGATAAATAAATAATAATAAAAAAAAAGCAAAGAGATTTGTCACTTGGATGTAGAGGAAATGTGGGAGTTTTATGTCTCTACGCTAAAAAAAATCTCATGTATGTAAGGCAGCCAACCATTTTAGTTTTGTCAAATGAGAGGGGAATAATTATTCATTCTGGTTGATGTTCTATAAAGGAAAGTGCTTATTCAAACTAGAATGCATCTGATAGAAAATGAAAAACTTTGCCTTTTTTTCCTTTATAAAAATCTGGTTCCTTTCTTTATTGTGACATTTAAAAGGAAGAAAAAAATATGTTAGTAAGGATTACCCTAATAAAAGCCCCAAAAAATCCCAAACAAACAAAAACAAACAAACAAAAAAAACCCCACCCCCCAAAAAAAACCAACCCACAAAAAAAACCCCAAAATTAAAAAGTTCCTTTTGCAGAGCAAAAAAACAAGTACCATTGTAATTCATTATAACTTGTTTAACGTAAAAATAAAATAATAAAGACAAAAAACAAAACAGGGAATAAGAATTTTAAGTGAAACCTCATCATAGAATTTCAAGGTTAAATGATTTGGGATATGCTGTGGATCACCAACAAATTGTGATGGAGATCTTAATCTTCTGGAAGTATTATTTTAATTTACCTCTGAAATATTCAAATGTGAATCCATTTACATATGCCTCATCATGTGTGAGGTTAGCTGTGCTTTAGTGTATACTGGGCAAGGTCCATTGCCACTTCATGCATATAAGAAAACTTAATGATTCTGAATCCCCATAATGAGTGGGGAATTACATTATAAGATTGAACATGTTCAATTATGAAGGAGACATGTAAAGCTTTCTGTGACAGGGGGAAGCTCTAATAAGAAGCCTTTTAGTGATCTCTGTGATCTGGGGAAAGAAGAGAAGCAAGGGTGTGTGTGGGTATGGGGTGTAAATATCTGTGAAGATCTGCTGAAAATCTCTTTCTGGATTCTCTAAATAAATAATTTTGTGACTGCACAGTTAGCAAGTTTGCTGATGGTACTAAACTGGAAGGTGCTGTTGGTTCTGAAGGCACAAGAGACCTTGCAGGGGGATTTGGATGAGCTGGAGCACTGGGCAATCATCAATGGCATGAAATTGCCCCAGAACAGATGCTGTATTCTGCACCCAGGATGAGGTAATGCTGGACACAGCTCTAAATTAGGTGAGCAGCCCTGCAGAAAGGGGCCTGGGGATGCTGGTTGACAGTAGGCTCAACAGGAGTCAGCAGTGTGTTGTTATGGGAGTCAGAAGGGCAAACCCCATCCTGAGGTGCATCAAACATGGCACAAACAGCCATCCACAAGAGATGATTATCCTGCTGTATTTAAGTGCTAGTGCATCATCACCTTGAGCATTGTGTGTAGTTCTGGGCTCCACAATTCACAAAGGATGTGAAGGTCCTTGCATGCATCCCAAATAGGACACCAAAGCTAGTGAAGAGGCTGGCAGGCATGTTCTCTGAGGAGCAGATGAGGACTCTGGGTTTGTCTAGTTTGGAGATTAGGAGCCTGAGTGGTGACCTTCCTGCTCTCTACAGCTTCTTGAGGAGGGGAAGTGGAGAGGAAGCTGCTGAGCTCTTTTCCCTGGTACCCAATGCCAGGACACATGCGAATGGCTCAAAACTGTCAGGGGATATTTGGACATGATGTGAGGAAACACTTCTTTATTGAGAGGGTAGTCAGACCCTGGAGCAGGCTTTCAGTAGGTGTGGTTGATGCCCCATGTCTGTCAGTGTTTAAGAGGCATTTGGACAACATCCTTAATACCATGCTTGAAATTTAGTCCTGAGTTGGTCAGGCAGTAGGACTAGATGGTTGTTGCAGGTCTCTTCCATCTGAACTATTCTTTCTAGTCTAGTCTAGTCTATTCTTCTTCGTGAAGCAGGATGTGCTCCTGAACTAAGTGGTTTCAAATCTTTTTGCTGTGAGCAATGCATATTGATTTCTCCATGGCTTTTTCCTTCTTTTACTCATTTGTAGATATGCTCGAGCCATTTTCTTTAGACACACATACTAAGACGCTAGATCCTGAGAACGACAGTCCAATACTCTGTCTCCAAAGTGGACAACCATAAATGTTTTTAGGAGACCATATTAGTAGTGCAAGTTTACTTCTGTCAAGATCCTGGAGGTGCTTATAGTTCTTAATGGCTGAGGCAGGACCCCACCCGCACCATCTCCTGCCAAGTGCCCAGGGAACACATCTGAGGTCTCCAGTCCCTGCCTGCGCCATGTTGTAGGTATGCCCACCTGGGACCTCCACTGCAGAGAGCTGCTCTGCTGGGTGGAGCCCTTAGGCCTGGGTCAGAGCTTGTCATGCAGAACTCCAGGCCCGGCCCAGCCCAGCAGAACTGCGCTGATCTGGTCTGTTCCCTGCACTCCCCATGACTTGAATAACAACAAGACTGTGACTTGCTTGAAATGTCAAGGGGGTTTTAGCTCCAAACACACTTTCAAAGACACAGAACACAAAAGTTACAAGTGAAACAGATTTTTTTTTATATATATTTTTTGATATTTGATATTTTTCTGAACCTGTTTCTGAGGCCATGATCGGAAGTGCCTGGGCAGCCAGTAGCAGGCTACTGCCTTCTTCAGTTTAGCTTGAAAAAACAGCTACAGAAAGTAGCAGCAGGAGGACAGGCCCAGCAGGGACTATTTTCTGAAGAGTGAGAATGTGAAGATGAGCATCAGGACCAACCACACACAAAAGAAGAGAGGACATGTGTGGTACTGTGGGGTGCTTTCCAGTCTAGGACATGTATCAATGACAAGCATCCTCCTTGCCTTCCAAGACTTGCTCCGCTGCTGTGCTCCTTGGCCAGTGATGCATGAAAAGCACTCTTGTGCCTACCCAGTGCTTGTCTTGCAATTGCAGGGGAAGCTAGAACATGGCAGTTCCGGATGGGGCAGCAAGGCTGGAGCCCTTCCAAGCAGAGGCTGTTGTGAACAAGCAAGAACCCTGCTGGGGAAATGGAGCCAAGGGAAGAGCAGAGCTCACTCCTGCTACAGGCTTCTGCTGGTGAAGAGAGCCCGAGAGCCAGGGCATGAGTGGTGCCTGGAGATGCAAGAGCAGTGGGCAAGAACTGAGCTCAAAGGGCCCAGAGAAGGCCTGATGAGGGGCTGTGCTTAGTGCTACAGAGGAAAAGAAGCAATTCCTGAGGAGCCCAAGAAAGCCTCCCTGTCCCAGAGAGTCTAGAGAAAGGTTCCTGCCCCAGACATGGGGCACTGGGGCCACTTCTGTGGTGCATGAGCATTAGGCAGTCACCCAGCCAAAAGTGAGCGGAGGAGCCCTACCCTGGCAAGTAGCCATGCTCCATCCTGCAGAGGAACGCAAAAAACCACCAGGGCCCCAGCACCAATCTACCCCAGGGGAAAATTCTTTCCTGAACACAGTGCTGGTGATCATCTATTCCCTGAGCTTGGGAGCAAGACCTACACCCTGCTCCCACAGGCCGGTCGTGCCTCCCAGGAGATGCCCAAGCCCTATTCTGCCTCAACCTGGAGCCATCTCTGGGGCTTCCCAGAGTGGCCAAATGCCCCTGGCCTGATTGATTTTGCAGGCCAAAATACTTCCTATGCCTGGCAGGAGACCAGTGGGTGCTCCAAAGCACTGGGAACCTTGCCAATATATCTGCATCCCGTTTCTTACAGAAGCTGCCCCTGTCTCTGCAGGAGATGAGAAGAATGCTCCTCAAGAAGGTATTCCCTTGGTCTTGCCACTGCCATCCAGCTGAAAAAGCATGCTAGCCTTGGGCAACTCCAAGAATTGGTGGTGGTTCTCTCCAGCAGCCTTGTCCTGGCTCCACTGTTCCTCCCTCAGCCCCCTCAAAGTAACTCCACCAGCTTCTCAAGGACTTCCTTTGGGATATGTCTAGGTTTAGACCTAGAACATTTGGATCTGTGCCCAAAGCACAGCCAGGCACGTTCTTCCAAACTGCAAAAATAACTCAGTGCTGCTACTGCCATCACATCTTCTTGTCCCACTGAAACCAAGCTGTGCAGCTCCTCTATTAAACACACCCATTGGCAATGTTTATGTGGGATATAAAACATACTGCACATGATCACAACCCTCTGGGCTGTAATGTTCAGTCAGTTCAGAAGCTAAAGCAAAACAGCTGGGGACCACTGCCCTGGAAACATCAGTGGCAGCTGTGCTGTGCCAGGAATCAGAAAGAGTTGTACTGATAGTAGAGAAATTAAAATAGGAGCTACATACACAGGACTGCACTGCTAGAGAAATGGAGTCATTATTTGGGTCAAAGCAGGTGCAAAACTGAACAGATTTGACAAAGTAACCTATGGTTCACAGCAAACAGCAGTGTCAGGGTGGAGAAGGTGGCTTCTACTGAACGACCACACTAATGAGAAAACGTGGGGAATGAGTTGAGGAGGGAGATGATAGGAAAAGACTACGATGAACTGTGGTCTTGCAAGCACCAACTGATGCAGACAGTTACCCTCCTTAAATTGATCTTTGCTAGTTGGTGTCAGTGGCTAGTCAGATGAGTATTCTGAATTTTGGAAGTTCTGTAGGACTTGTTATGGTTCGGTTCTGGATAAGGTAATAATGCCTTTTAAAAAAAATATTTTGAATAACAACGACATTTTTCTAACAGGGTATTTCTTTGTCATTGTTAAGGGTCAGGGCAGCTCCTTGGACCAATAACAGATGCTCTCTGTTAACCCCCTTCCCTCCACAAAAGGGGAAGAGAAAGTGAATAAGGGAGAGAGATTTAGCTATTAGAAAAGGAAACTAGAAGAGCTTTAATGAAAATGGAAAAAATAATAATAATAAAAATAGAATGTGTACAAATATATACAAAACTAGTATTGAACCCAACCCCCCTGATGGTAATTACATCACTGTCACCACTGATGCTGTGGAGCAAGCACTGGGGGAGTCCCAGACTGGGCCCCATAGCAGACAGGAGCTGTGTTCAGGAGCTGGATTCAGGTACCAGATTCAGGAACACACCAATTGGGATCGAAGGCAGAATGGGCAGAGTCCTCCTTGGGTGCTCCAAGGAAGGAACCGAAAGAGGACCCGAGCCGAGCAAAGCTGTCCAAGAGGGGAGAAGAGCTCAGGAGCCCCTAGAGAGAGGGCAAGTGAGCGAGCAAGCAAGCTATAGACCCTCCAGATCCCTCTGCTTAATATTGAACATGATGTATATGGGCTGGAATACCTCGCTGGTCAGTTTGGGGTCACCTGTTCTGTCCTCTCCTCCCTGCAGGTGCAGCCTTTCACTTTCCTGCACCCCCCAGTGTGCTACACAAGATCCAGCAGTGGCCTTGGTCTGCACACCAATCCTTGGTAGTAACTCTAACCATGGGGTGTTAGCACTGCCAGCAGCAGACACTGCCTGTGAAAACAGGCTGATAACTTCAGACAGTGCAGTTAGTTGGAAGAACTGAACTGAAAAGTAGAATCACTGAACAGAATTAGTTCTGTTCTCACTCAAACTAGGACATTCTTAAACTTCTGCTTTTTCTTAGTAATAAATGAGAGCAATTTTTTAAAAGTACTGAGCTTTCTTACTGTTCTGAAATACCCAATAAACAGCATTGAACATACAGTGTGATACTTCAACATTTAGAATCTTTGAAGCACCATAATAAATGAATGGAAAAAATCATAGCTAGTGGTCAGGGCCAACTTTAATACTCCAGTGACACCTTAAGAAAAGGATAAAATGCATGTATAAAAGCTCACATCAACTATATCTTTTTTTCCTTGTAAATAATTAAAATTGAATTTAAACAGATAGAAATCAACGTAGGAGGGGGTGAGTTATGCAGGTAATACGTAATGAACATTTATGAAATGTCTTTCTGTCTTGTGCTTCTCTTCTAAAGTCATTTCCTGTCATCTTCATGGTTGTTGTGATCACTGTTACAGAAAATATCTCAACATTCTTACTCTTGAAAATGTTTCTGTGAATCTGACAGTTGGTACCCAAATGAAGTCATTACCTAAAGCGGTAGCGGAAAAAAGAATGTACTGCTATTATTACTTTTGAAAAGAATTATTTTTAAACTCTGCTCAGCCTGCTATTGTATTCCTGCTGTTTTACCTTGTTATTAAAATATCACAACAGAGATCAAACTCAGCTGTGATCAAGAACATGCCATCTGTATGTAATTCTTAAAAGTATGGTATGGTAATAGTCGTGTAGGGGGAAAAAAAAAATCAGTCCCTCTGAGAACTTATTGAGCTATTTTGAAAACCAGGCAGGGCTTAAATATGCATAGTGGGATTTTGGGGGGGGTTTATTAAGAGATAGAATAGAATGAGTCAAGTTTTCAGGTGTGTGTGAAATGTACTAAATGCAAGTGGTTTGGGAAGCTATCTCACCCTTAAACACAGGGCAAAGAGGGGTTTGGTTTGCTCTCACATGGCATGGGGTGGCTGAAGGCAGCTCTTGTTGATGCTACCAGTGACAGCCCCTTCTGGGCTTTCATAAGCACATGGAGTGAGATGACTTTCTGTCCCATATATGCTTCTGGAGCATGAAAAAAGGATACACTAATAAAGTCCTTTACTTCATCCTCTCCTCATGCTGTTCTCTTGTTCTCTTGTGTTATAGATTTGTGTTTCACTAAACTCCACTGAAACACGCGGAAGTTATCTAGGTTGCCATTTCATAACCCAGGTAATGACCATCTCCTTCAGAGCAGGGTATGGGTGTGAGAGAGGGTAAAAGGTAAGAAGGGAGGTGAGGCTGTAATTCCCCAATGCTCTTGCAAGTGGCATAGCAGTATCTGCAGTAATGTAATAAGCAGGAATGTAATACTTCATTTTCTTTGTCACTGGTTATTGCACTGGCTTATTTACTTTGCTTGCCAGCAGTAAAGCAAAATCTTAGAAACTTGATTAAGCTACTTCATAGCTGTTTGTCACCTTTTTAGGAGTAAAGTGAGAGGACTTTGTTTTTAACAGAAGATACAGCTGGTGTACCAATAAAGGCTGAAACACAGTTGCCTTAGTCTTCAGAAACTGTGTTCATGGGGGGAAAAAATGCACATTTCTTGGACAAATATTCCTTCACTCTCTGTCATGGCATGGACATGTATAAATGTCCTAGCGAAGTGGGATGTATGGGAAGGCTGTTATGGTAGAAGAACTTTGATCCACTGTGGAAGGGGTCCACAGTAATTCCAAAGGGTCTTGGGAATTAGAAAGGGAATGGAAAAGCACAGTCCATGGGAAGCAAAGATACTGCGTTTATCTTGTCAAACTTAACTGAGACTGATTAAGCATTTCTGTGCTCTAGTTTTCTTGAGAAAGCAGTTTTGTCACCTGCTCCCATCTTCTGCCTACAGAAAATCTGGTTTTCTTAGTCTGTCTTGTTTGGTTAGTTTTGGTTGTTTTTTGTTTGGGTGGGGTTTTTTTGGTGTGGTTTGTGGTTTTTTGTTTTGTTTTGGTTCTTGTTTGTTTGTTTGTTTCTTTTTCTTTTGTTGTTGTTGTTTTGGGGTTTTCATTTGTTTCTTTTTTTTGTATGCAAGTATGATGATACAAGATATACCTGCCTTATTTGAGGGATGATTTTGTGCTCTGTTAAGATGAAATGGTCTTATTCAAGTTGTTGCACAGGAGAACATGTTAGCTTAAGATTTTTTTTTAATCTGAATTCCTTATTCTCATGGCTTAAGACTAGATGGGAAACTGTCAGTTCTATTTTTGTTGAAAAAGTTTATATAGCCATTCATTCTATGGGATAGCAGAAGTGTACCTAAGAGATGACTGTAGGTAATGCTTACTATCTGAAAACACATTTTGTGTTTGTATGTCATAAATGTAGAAATAAATAAAAAATGCATTGCCTAGAATATGGCTCTTTGCACAGTGGATACAAAACTTTGTATTAACTTTCTCATTGAGCAAGGTGGGCCTGAAAATGTTATGGACTGCTGGTTGGATATCTCTTTCAAGTGGATGCTTGTGTTGCTTTAAAATGCAGATAGTTGATACCTCTGAGTTGAAGACTGAGGTGGAGCAAGTTAAATGCTTTTATGTATTGGGCTTGACATCGACTGACCACTTGATCTAGATACAATTATCAGAGGATGCAGGAAGGGAGTACAGAAGTCAAAAGAGTGTAGTTGTCCTTCTTGGCCCTATATTCTCTTGCTGTGACTAACATGTTCCTGGAGAGTTCAGTGAGGACAAAAGGAGGGCACAAAGCGGCTTTCGCCTTGCTGTCTTAGTAGGCTAGTGCCAGGTGAGTGTCTGTGGAAAGCTCTCAGCCTTTGAATAAGAAATGACTGTCACTGTTGTTAGTACTTGCATTTTTTAGGCAAGGACTAGGCATATTTCTGTGAGACATTCTAGTTCATCATATTACCAGCCCACACTGGCCCAAGGCCAAGAGCACTGACATGTATCACCCCTCAGCAATATCCTAGCTGGTGCTCATTAGGGACCTGAACCATTACAGATTTCTTCTGTTCCTAGAGCTAAAACTAGGTGGTTTCACATGCCATGTGTGTGATCTCATTCCTCTGCAAGACACTGAGCTATTTGCAGATACTGTACCTGGAAAGAACTGGGAATAGAGGGAGTACCTCCCCCAGGTGAAGATAACACCCTTTCCTAATCTTCTCTGCACCCAGCTTTTTAAATCACTGCTTAACAGACTTAATTTTTCATAGATTCCTCCCCCGTGCTGCTCCAGTGCTGTAAATGAATGGGATGGAGTTAACACCAAATTTCACCAAATGTTTTAGTGAATATTGCTGCACAACTCTGTGAGGAAGACAGTTCTTGGAAGTTCTTGTTTCCTATACAAGGGTGTTCAGCAAGACTTTGCCTTACTTATTTTTCTTTTTAAAGCCTGAGTATTTCTTTCTGCTTTGAGGAAAAGTTACAATCCAGAACACGTAATAATATCAGGTGTCTGCTAATTGAGTTACTACTAATACAGCTTCACATTTGGCTTACAAACATTGGAGGTGTTGGGGTGTGGGAGAGCAGCTGTGAACAGGTCAATCTTGAGAAATAATTCATCATGACTAGGAAATATTCCTATCACCTGGAGACCAGAGTGCATTGGGAGAAAATAATAAATAGGAAGTGACAGAACAATATGATCTAATAGGGCCTGACAACAGATTTGTTAAGTAACCTTCCCTGTAAAGATTTTGGTTCTGTTTATCTGATATTTCCAAATTTATAGTTAAAACACAGTGATGAACTTGGGAAAGAAACAATGCTAACTTTTCAACATGTCACTCACATGTGATACAAGGAAGTTCAGCAAAAATTGTACAGAAAAGACAGAGTGGGAGAAATACATGATACACATTTCTTGTGAATCTGGGAAATAGAACCGTCTTGTCTTAAACTTTCTGGGCAGCTCCTCCAACAGGATTTCCCTTTTTCTGGTTGGTGGTCTGGCTCTTACAAGAACTTTGTCAAGTTCTTTCCTAGCTTTCTCCAAGCAGTTTCACAGCAGATTTGGAAGTTCTTCAAGGCATGAGAATTACCCCTGGAGCTGTTCATTAGATGTTGGATTTTACCTTATCTTAAAGCACAAAAGTACCTACTTCACAGTATTAAGACAGGTGAAATCACTTGTTCTCCAGAATGCTTAATTTCCTGTTAACCTCAAACTGTCTGACAAAGTTGGTATGACCAGGGGAAATAGAATCTGATGTCTGTTAACAAAGCTATAGGATACCTCTTCAGGTACACAAAGCAATATTCAAAATAGGGGTGGCTTAGCTATGGGATACGACATCTGAAGGCATGGTACCCCAGCTCCTGAAAGACAGAGACCAGTATTGCATGCAGTGTGAAAATTCTTGCAGGGTCTTTGCACAATATTCAGTTTTGTCTCCTGTGGGGAGAATTTAGTGGCAGTTTCCTTCAAGGTCAGTTAAGATGATGTGAAACAGTATTTTTGGCAGCCATATAAAGAAGGTGCTGTGAGAAAAGCAACAGCTTGAATTATACAGAAGTTATGGTCAGTGATGTTTGTAGTCTCTTAAGCTGTAAGCTTTTCTTTTTAAAGGAGTACCAGAAGAGGCTAATGATGTTGGACAACATAACCAGATGTGGTGCTTTAAGCTGAGAGTCCCGAGGAGCTTGTTGTTCTCATAGTGGGTACAAATATGTGGCTTTATTTCTTCCCTAATAAGATGGTGATATTATCTTTACATACAGTGAAATGTTAATTTGATTATATTACTGACTGTGGTGCTTTTCTTGACAATGATGATAATGGGTATGAGGAGGACTTGATCCCTATTTATAATCTTATAGTGGCCATACAGGAGTCTACTTAAAATGACTGATGGCTTACCTATCGGGGATGGGTTTTAGAGGCTCTTTCATTAAACTGTATATAGACTATATCAATTAAATTATTTTCGTGTTTTCATTTATCTTTTACATAGAATTCGCCTGCTTTTAAGTGGAATGTGACCTCTGCTTAAAAACATTGAATAGAAACATTCAGAATTTGCAGAGAGAAAAGGTGTTTGAGTGAAATCTGCAGTTCTGTAGATGACCTTACCCAAAGTAAACACAGATTTTATTACCAATTTTAATTTATCTTTATTTTCAGAGTTGACTTACACCTCAAATTTTGTTTGAACTGAGGCTGTAGGGATTTCTTACGTACGGTACTTTGAATGACTTTCAGAAAGTTAGTTAAAATGGTGAGAATCTAGCCAAAAAATAAATGCTTACCTTCACTCCTACTTTTTATATCAAATTTCTCCTACCATATAAAAGAGAATTTTAGTAAATGATAATGCCCTAATGTTGGTTGTTGGGTTTTGGTTGGTTGTTTTGTGGGTTTTTGTTTTGTTTTGCTGGTTTGCTGGTTTTGGTTTTTTGGTCTTTTAATTAAGGTGAGTTTCATTTTCCTTCCCTTCTGCTTAATATGTTTTCCAAAACAGTGTAGCAACATACTTATTCATAATATATTAGGGATGGGGGAAGGAAGTTAACAGGATAAACTTTCAATCACTTCCAGCTTGCTTGGAGTCCTTTTATTTAAAAGTGAGAAAGCAAGGTTTTCATTTCTAGTCTACATTGAACTCTATGCATACTACCTGTTTATTCTGAAACCACTTACGATATGTCCTTAGGTCCCAAGTAGTTTTTAACAGTCAAGCAGTATTTGTATAAATGAGTTTCAGAGCAAATTTTAGGGAATTTCCCTGAACAGTGAGGTATGCAGATTAGGCAACACGGGAGAAGCTCTGGTTCTGCTGATGAAGCCATTTTAAGTTCCTACTTGCCCTGGGCCACTCCTGCACAGAAGTTTTCCATTTGTTCACTGACATGGTAGGAGTATTTGTGGAGCTGCACTGTAAATAAGCTCCATTGGAAAAATCTGAGTAAAATGTGGCACAAAAGGAAGAGGTTTTTCCACATTTTCATACATTCAAACACCGTTCTATCAGTTTAACAAAACACATCAGCTTAAGCAAGAGGATGAAGTGTCTCTTCATATCACTGTACACTGATTTTGACTTTAATGTCAGTGGAAGTAAATAGTAAAACTGTCATATGTAGTTCCATAAAATCAGATGGTTTTAATGAGCTGTTATGTTAATTTAAAACATATTCACCATGACAAAGACATGCCATGTAATTGTTGAGTCTTCTTTGTGTTCCTTATAATTGAATATTTAATTATAATTTAAAAAATGATAATAGAATTAGCATAATTTATTTGAGAAATCCATATTAGTATCCTTAATTACATTATTTCTAACAATATCACACATTAAAGATAGTCTGATAAGGGTTCACACGCTTAGATTCCTTGGTGCTTGCCCTCTAGACATCTGATAGTAATCCTTACATTTCTGAAGAAAAAAATCTATCACTTCAACATTATGGAAATGCATGTAGTCTGGCAAATCAATCCCATTAACCTCTCTTATCCCAGTGGTTTTGGTTATTCGTAACTTTTTACATGAAACTGTAAGGGTATAAAACTAATAGTAATGCAGGTTTAAATCCTTGCAATCTGTTCTGCTTTAGGGATGTTTGTATCACTGCAGATGTTCTGGAAGAATGTAATCCAAGTTCAGTGTATGGTGAATTGTTCACCTCTAAAGACTCATCTTCAAAGAAATATCTGTTCAGTGGTATAAACTTCTAGCTGAGCCAGATGTCACAAACCTGAAAATTAACTGGAGTCCATCTACAGCCAGGCCTATTTATATCTTGTGTAAACTGGAAATACTTGGGTATAAACATACAGGGAAACATTGACAGTATTATTGAGAGAACTGTGGATGTGTTAGCTCTGTCACTCACAAAGGGACTGTCTGTGAAGGAGCTGGAGTGGCAAAGCTGGCTCTTGTGCCAGCTCTTGGGGCATGGGGACCTGGCTCCGTGCGCCAGCTCTGATTTGGCGAGGGTCACGTCAGGAGCGTGCAGCTTGCTGTAGCCCCTGTGGCCTCCAGCTTGTGTAGGCAAAAATGATACCCCCATGAACTGTTTGCCTAGGTGTGGCATCTGGCATGTGAATGCCCTGGTCTTGCCTGCCCATGGCTCTCTGCCTAAAGGTGGAAAGTCTTTGATGTCTAATTAAAGCCATTAGTGACAGGGAAGTGGACAAAGCTCTTCTGTCGCTGTAAAGGCTATCTATGTATAGAATCTCTATTACAGCTAAATAAAGAAATATTTCTTTGCCTAACTGTTGTCTGTGTTCTCTCTTTGAATGAAATACAGAAGAAAAGATGCAAACAGAAGCTATATTTAGTAAGAAGTATCAGTGAAGTCTAAAGGAACACATCAAGTTGTCTTTGGAGTTCAATAAACTTGGCTCTGGTAGGACTCAGACTGTGGCTGGTGGTGCTCGCTGTCTAATCCAAATTCAGTTGTTTGCAAAATAAAAGTGGTTCTACCCTTACAAATAACTGGCAATTTTAACTCAGTGTGAGGCATTAAAAACTCCTCTCCTCTCTGTGGTTATACAGCCCAGTAGGATGGAAGCCTTTTTCTATTTTTTGTACTGCTACAAATAGAGGTTCATCATAGCTCAATAGGGAAATAGTATAGCTTAACTACACTATATGCATGCATACAACCCATCGGAACAAACCTTTTATGCTTCTGTTTTGTGTATTTTGGTACAGTTTGATTTGCTTTGTTATACCATACAAAGCAACAGCTCAAAATACTCAGCTAAATTCTGAGCATAAAATATGAATTACATTAAAAAAAAAAAAAGAAAAAAAAGAGGTTTGGAATATGTTTTGAGAAATAAGATTAGAAGTAAAACAAGAAAAGAACAAGGTTTATTGGACAGAAAAGGAATTGGTAATCCTGTGCATTAGAGAGGATGACGTGAGAAGCACAAAGGAAGAGGTAATGAGACTGTGGAAAATAGCTTGTTTAGGTACAGAAAGATCCAGGTTGTATGCAGAGGTGGCAAATGAGGGATTAGAGGGTAAAATAAGCCAGTTACTGGATCAAATGTTGAAGAATCTGGTTCAATACAAAGGGGTGAAAATCTCGGCTGCTTGGAAAAGGATTAGTATTGTAAAGTGATAATTGCAATTCAAAAGGAAGACAATAAGGCTTCCACAAGAGGGGAAAAGAGGGATAAAACTGAATCTGA
The DNA here is from genome assembly GCA_024605025.1 of Megaceryle maxima. Taxonomy (NCBI): domain Eukaryota; kingdom Metazoa; phylum Chordata; class Aves; order Coraciiformes; family Cerylidae; genus Megaceryle; species Megaceryle maxima. The sequence continues at coordinate 114,880 of JANHGN010018180.1, forward strand.
AAAAGCGAGGTGAAAACCCAGGGTTTAATGAAGCAAATATCTGCAATGTAATAGAAGCCTCTTATTTAATCCATGAGAGGATGATGATAACACAAATGAATAATCAATTTGATTTCAGTTTTTCTGATATGATGTGTGCCTCAATCTTTCCTGGAGGACAGAGGCAGGGAGGTTACAGCTGTGATTACATGAAATGGATTTGGAGCATTTACCATTTTCACTTGCTGCCAGGTGTGCTCCAAGGGGTAAACTTTCAAAACCACAATTGTAAGATGTGTGTACAAAAGCTTGGGGCTTGTTTGGATGAAAATGGATTTGGGATGCATTTCTCTCGCACTGACTGCATTCCTAGAGATAGGTATTTATTTTTTACGTATATATTTGGATAGTGGTACGGAATTTTTATGGAGCCAGTGCGATTTATTATTTTATTTTATTCTCCCTTCCCTGGAGTAGGGAATTCTGGTGCAAAAATAATTTTAGTTGCTAATAATAGCAGAGTTTGGAGTAATTTTGGCTTTTTTTTTTTTTTTTTTTTTTTAAATACATGGAATTTGGTGAAGCAATAACAAACAGAGTTAGTCTAACACTAGTAAAATGTATTTATATCACTCTGACTGATTGGAAGAGTTATCATTGAATGAATTATTCATGAGCTATTTTTCAAACAGATTAATGCAAAATGTATTCCCAGTTTATTTGAAGCAATATTGAAAATTAACATATGATTGCAATTAATAATTTGAGTGTGGGTAGGCATTGTTCATCATGATTTTTGCTTCCTATAATACCTAAGATACAAAAAAGAGTGAGATATAGTGATCCAAAATGAAAATGTCTGCCTATGTTGCAGAGAAAGCTCTTCCAAAAGAGACAAACCACTAAGTTCCTTTAGAAATGTCCTGTAGCATTTTTATTCCAGAGTCAAAAGCTGCTGATACTGTTGGTTGAATGCATCTGCTTCATTGTGTATTCTGAGGATAAAGGCATGACATCCCAAGGTTTCTTGTAGCATCTTCTCATTTTACTTCATGAAAAATACATTTGTTTCTGGAGAATAGTTTCCCAAACAGTTTCTCAGGTTTCTTTTTGCTGCCTGATGACTGAATTCTTACAACTTCGGGATTTTATTTAAATTTTGCCTGTCAATGAAATAAGCAGCGGAACTGAAATGAACACCTGTGCCTATGTATGTTGGTTGAATCGAGTTTGGATACATTTTTCAAAGCTCTGTGCCAATCTGTCACAAGGTCTTGGTTTCAGTCCCAGATCAATTGTGGTGGCCTATGATATGTGGGCCATTATACAGCAGACCAGACCAGGAGATGTGATCTGGCCTTTCCCAGCCTTGAGTTACATGAATCTTGGTTAATACTATCTGTCCAATGTGAAACAGGGGCATAGGATAGGCTGTTAGTTTAAAATTATATGTATTACTCAGTAGAAGGTGGCCATCATGTCTTAACAACTAGTTTATCTTCATTAGAGGGATCTAACTAGTTGCTCACCTTTTTAATTTTTGGCTGATGCAGTAAAAGGCCCATCTACTAGCATCAGATCTTGGGATACTCTGCCACTCCACATCATAGCTCTGTTTCACATGAAGGCTGAATACTTTGGCATGCAATGCTCCTAGTATTTTTCTTGTAATCTTCTGCTGCAAATTAGACCTCACCCACTGCTATCTGATGAAAAGTAAGATGCCCAAAGAAAAGGTTGCCTGCTGTGGTTTTTATTTCCCAAGAGACTACTTCTTACAAGCTCATTGCCTTATCTAGGAATTTTGTAAACCATTGTGATTTAATAAATGCCTGTAAGACACCTTTCAGTGCCTACCCATATCATATACTAATGCATCAAATAACGAGCCAGGGGAGGAAAAGCTGCTTGGTGTAGAAAATCATGTTCGGCTTTGATATTTTAAGTCTGACTGCTGGACTGAAAAGGTATGTGAAATAACTCTTCAGGAATCTTAACGTGTCACATTTGTAACCAATCTCCTTAAATTGTAATGTAATTCTGAATTTTTAAAGAATAGGTCTTTTTCTTGTCTTTTTATTTTTCCCGAAGGGTCACTTACTCACTTTGGGTTGATTTCTGCTTCCTGAACAGGACATAATAAGTCTTTAATAGTTTTGCTTGGCAAGCTTATTCAGAAATAAGTATATTATCACAGGAGTACTTTTCATGCTATTGTCAGAAAGGTGAAAGATGTATTAAGGGTTACTTGAAGAGGTGGACAAGTATTGTCTTTATCAAAATAAGATGTGAAACTGAAAGTGTATGCCAGGGACATGATTAGATACTGTTTTGATCAGCAGAACCATAAAATTTCCATACTCGTATTCAGTTTGGACTGGTTTTTTTTCTTTTCCAAAACTCTGTAGTGAGCAAAATTGATGTTAGGGGAATTATCCACCAGCAAGTTAGTTTTCTTTGAATAGTTGTTAATGATAAATCTATCAATTGTGGAAGCTCCCCTGAGCTGGAGATGAGACCCTTCAGGGTGATGCTGCCTTTGCCTATCTCTACTTTAGAATGGGAGTGTGATACAGAGCTCAGCAAGAGATTTGACTGGATATTGCCCCTCTTTACTGCACAACGTGTCTTGCACGGTCTCTTTAGATGTTGCCATGGACTTCAGTTGTTGAACATTGATATTCAGGCATGTTTTTCCTCTTGGCATTGTTATGTTTTTTGGCTGTGGCGTCATTCTTGCCTTCACTACCATATAGTTACAGAGCACTTAGAAAAACAGAGAAAAATTCTCAAGGCATTCAATTATCTGTTGAATGTGATCAGTGACAAATAATGTTACCCATTTTCTTTGTCAGAAAGAATTGTGAGGTCTGATGTGGGGTAAAGGCAAGTTCCTCAACCCTTGATAAAATGTTTGTTTTCAGAATTAACTATAATTGGAAAGAAATATGAATGGGCAGAACAAATATGATCGGGATGCAGTTATATATAGTGAATAAGGTTTTCAGTTTTATTTCTGACTTAATGACTGGACTGTATACCAACTTCAAATTTTGAAGCAATGCAGATGTTCCAGGGACACAAGATTCTATTTCTTATGTTTCATGTAAACTGTAGAAGATCAATAAAGCAGAAAATTTTCTTTAATGAAAAAAATATGTTCCATGATCAGTGTCTTTCAAATGCCAGATATTCTTGCTGCACACTTGATTGCAAAAGACTCAAAAAAGCTGTGTGAGAGCTCTTAACAAAGTGTTACAATGCAGTGTACTTCTGCATCTTGCACAGTGGTAGTAGTAATGGGCTGAATTATTGGCACAGGCAATTGTGGGAACAAGCAATTCATCCATGTGATTGTTGTTATTTTTGGTTTCAATTCAAACATTAGTAAAAAAAATTAGACTTAATATATTTTTAAATATTCTTTTTGTTTAATATTGCAAAAGAGATAATGCACATAGATCTATCACAACAGAGATGCTCACCATTGAAATCCTGCAAAAAGGATTACTGTCATGGTTTAGGGTCAGGGCAGCCTACTAGACCTATAATAGACACTCTCTGTTAACCCCCCTTCCTCCCCAAAGGGGAACAGAAAGGGAATAAGGGAGAGAGTCTTTGCAATTAGAAAAGGAAACTTGAATGAAAATTAAATAACAATAAAAATTTAATAGTTACAAATATATACAAAACCAGTATCGAACCCAACCCTGCCTTGATGGCAGTTATGTCACTGTCAGCACTGATGCTGTGGAGCAGGCACCAGGAAAAGTCCCGGACTGGGCCCAGTGGCAGACAGGAATGGTGTTCAGCAGCTGGATTCTGGTACTGGATTCATGAACACACAGATCGGGATCCAAGGCAGAATGGACAGAGTCCCCCCAAGTGCTGGCCATTGAAAAAAGAGAGGAAGAGGCCAGAAGAGCTAAGGCAAGCAGTACTTGACTCTTGAGATCCCTCATCTTTATACTGATTATGACATGTATGAGATGAAATCCCTCAGTGGTCAGTCCTGTCCGCTTCTCCCTGCAGGTGCAGCCTTTTACTTTCTGCACCCCCCAATGTGGTGCACAAGTTCCAGCAGTGGCCTTGGTCTGCACACCAGTCCTTGGTAGTAACTCTAACCATGGGGTGTTATCACTGCCAGCAGCAG